>JAJPUD010003577.1:89763-106930 GCA_023553655.1 Myrmecobius fasciatus | reverse complement strand
GACCTTTATCAGAACCCTTAAATGTAAAGATGATTTCCCAATTTATTACTTCCCTCCTAATCTTGTCTGCATTGATTTTGTTTGTACAAAAACTTTTTATTTTTATTTATTTTTATTTTTATTTATTTTTTTTTAATTTTTATTTTATTTGCATAACATATGTGTGGGTAATTCTTCAACAATAACCCTTACATAGCTTTCCATTACAAATTTTTCCCCCAACTCCCCACCCCTCCCCTAGATGGCAGGATATCCACTACATGTTAATTATGTTAAAATATTGGCAAATCGAATATATGTATACATATTTCCAAACTTATCATTGGTGTGCAAGAAAAATCTTATCTACACAGACGATATATCAGATAAAGGGAACACAATGTAAGCAAACATCAATCAAGGAGTATGAGAATGTTATGTTGTGGTCCACATTTCGCATCCCTCTCTGTGGGTGTATATGGCTTACTTCAGTAAACAATTGGAGGTGGTTTGAAACATTTCATTGTTGAAGAGAGCCATGTCCATCAGAATTGATCGTCATATAGTACTGTTGTTGCCGTGTATAATGATCTCCTGGTTCTGCTCATTTCACTCAGCATCAGTTCATGTAAGTCTCTCCAGGCCTCTCTGAAATCATCTTGCTGGTCATTTCTTACAGAACAATAATATTCCATAGTATTCATATACCATAATTTATTCAGCCATTCTCCAATTGAAGGGCATCTATTCAATTTCCAGTTTCTAGCCACTACAAAAAGGGCTGCCACAAACATTCTTGCACATGTGGGGCCTTTTCCTTCCTTTATGATTTCTTTGGGATATAAGCCCAATAGAAATGCTGCTGGGTCAAAGGGTATGCACAGTTTGATAACTTTTTGAGCATAGCTCCAAATTGTTCTCCAGAATGGCTATATCCGTTCACAGCTCCACCAACAATGCATCAGTGTCCCAGCCTTCCCACAACCCCTCCAACATTCATCATTAACTTTTCCTGTCATTTTAGCCAATCTGACAGGTGTGAAGTGGTATCTCCGGGTTGTCTTGATTTGCATTTCTCTGATCAATAGTGATTTGGAGCACCTTTTCATATGACTATAAATAGTTTTAATTTCATCCTCTGAAAATTGTCTGTTCATATCCTTTGACCATTTATTGATTGGAGAATGGCTTGAATTTTTATAAATATGAGACAATTCTCTATATATTTTAGAGATGAGACCTTTATCAGAACCCTTAAATGTAAAGATGATTTCCCAATTTATTGCTTCCCTCCTAATCTTGTCTGCATTGATTTTGTTTGTACAAAAACTTTTTAACTTAATATAGTCAAAGTTATCTATCTGGTTTTCAATTAAGAGTTCCAGTTCTTCTTTGGACATAAATTTATTCCATCTTCATAGGTCTGAGAGGTAAACTATATTACATTCCTCTAATTTACTTATAGTATCACTCTTTATATCCAGATCATGAACCCATTTGGATCTTATCTTGGTGTGTGGTGTTAGATGTGGGTCAAGCCCTAATTTCTTCCACACTAGTTTCCAGTTTTCCCAGCAGTTTTTGTCAAATAGTGAATACTTATCCCAAAAGCTGGGGTCTTTGGGTTTATCAAAAACCAAATTGCTATAGTTATTGCCTAGTTTGTCTTGTGATTCTATCCTATTCCACTGATCGACTACTCTATTTCTTAGCCAGTACCAAATGGTTTTGATGACCGCTGCTTTATAATATAGTTTTAGATCTGGTACAGCAAGTCCACCATCGTCAGCCTTTTTTTTCATTAATCCCCTTGAAATTCTTGACCTTTTGTTTTTCCAAATGAACTTTGCTACTATTTTTTCTAGATCTGTAAGATAATTTCTTGGGAGTTTGATTGGTATGGCACTAAATAAGTAAATTAGTTTGGGTAGTATTGTCATTTTTATTTTATTCGCTCGTCCTACCCATGAGCATTTTAAGTTTTTCCAATTGACTAGGTCTGATTTGATTTGTGTGGAAAGTGTTTTGTAATTTAGTTCATATAGTTCCTGACTATCCCTTGGCAGATAAATTCCCAAATATTTTATACTATCAACAGTTATTTTGAATGGAATTTCTTTTTGTATCTCTTGCTGCTGAACTTTATTGGTAATATATAAAAATGCTGATGATTTATGTGGATTTATTTTGTATCTTGCCACTTTGCTAAAGTTGTGAATTGTTTCTAGTAGTTTTTTAGTTGAGTCTCTAGGATTCTCTAAGTATATCATCATGTCATCTGCAAAGAGTGATAATTTGGTTTCTTCACTACCTACTCTGATTCCTTTTATCTCTTTTTCTTCTCTTATTGCTGAAGCTAACATTTCTAATACAATATTAAATAGTAATGGTGACAGTGGGCAGCCTTGTTTCATTGAGTTTGTATTCTTATGTAATCATTAGCAGCTCTTTGATTCATTCTCATTTCAGGACGTCTTTACTTTTGAAGTTTTGTACTTCTTGTGCCAAGCTGTTATTTCTTTTTCCAGGTCTATTATTTTTTATTCAATGTTTTCCTCTTTTCTAGTTATTTTATAATAACATTCTAACTCCATTTTTATTTTTAACTCTTAGATAATTTTTCCTAAGAATTCTACTATGATTATCTTTTGTGGCTTTACATGGCATTGCTCTTGTTTAAGTGTCAACTTTTGGGGTTTTATCTTAGGCATATTTGCCCTTATTAATAGCACTTTATTTCCTTTTGTTTAATTATTCTTTGGGCAGTGGTGCTTTCTTGGTCTAACTTGCAGTCCTGAGGCTAAATTTGATCCTGTCCCATTGCTGGGCAGATTATGTCTTTAATCTCTTTCTTGGTCTGAGTTTCTTACGTTTTTCATTTCTTGGAGATTTTGCAGCCTTCCTGCATTGGGGCCTCCTGAATTTGTGGACCTCATTCTGCTGGTGGCCTAGCTTGAAATTTTTGAGTCCTGAAACCAGGATCCTTTCCCATCCCTAAACCAGAGTTCTTATCTGGTCATTTGCCTGGAGACAAATAGGTTATTCTGGGATTGAATTAACTGGAATTAGCTTCTTTGATTTTCCAGTCTCTACTTGTTAATTTATTTGTAGAGGGGAGCTTCCTCCTAAGTGCCATCTTGATTTGTCTCCATGTATACTTGCCTGTTATTCTTCTGATATCCCCAGACCACTCTATCTTCCTTTCTTACCTGTTTATACTTATATATTTTAAGAAGGAAAGATTGTTTTCCTTTATAGGACTCAGGAAATGCTTTGTATACATGCATCTCTTATGATCCTTTGCTTTTCACTAAGAAGGACTTGCATATTATTAGACATTAAAATAGATATGAAAATGTCTTGAAAAAGGCTAGGTTTTCAGTCAGAGAAGTTATGTTCAAAGCCTCTTAGCTCATTCTTTCATAATCTAATATGAGAGAATGTCTTTAGAGGAAAGAGAGAATAGAGTGAGAGCAAAATCTATGGGCAAAGCCAGAATGGGAGACAGTCATTAGGGCAGTTTCACTGAAGTATAATGTAATTGTGGGCAAGGCCAGTACTTTAGAGTTCAGAATGGTCAGCTTTATGAATTCTTCTCTTATAATCCCCTCTGTTTAAACCCATTATCCTTTACCATTCTTTTACCTTCTTCCTCTTTTTTTCTGCCTAATCTTTTCTCTCATTGATTGTTTTCAGAAATCTAATACTCACAACAGTGTCCCTACAGCTTTACTCTGGTCACTTCCTTCCCTAAATCTGTTTTCCCTCTTGACTTTGAAGACCCCATCTTGTTTTCTTTTTTTTACCCTTGTCCTGTCTTTTCCCATCATCCTCTTCTTGTTCCCCTTCTTCCTCCTATCCTCTTTGAAATTTCAGTTGTGTTTAAAACTGCCAATTTTTTACTGCTCTTGTTTGGAGTTTGTACCACTAGATAACAGAAATTTAAGGCAGTCTCATTTAAGAACTATTACCTGGCTAATGTCAGCTTTTGCATTGACACATATATAGTCACAATTTTCAGCAGTCAGGCTTTAGAAGCTCAGAACTCTGAAAGAAATTATTTATCATCTTCAGTGGCACCAGGGATTCATTGTTTGACGAGAACTGTGCTAGATCACAGATGGTATACTTCATGGGTTATGATTTCACAAAACGGGCTGTCTTCACAATTTGGTTCTCTTATATGTCACTCTTGGGAATCCTGTGGATAAGCCACAAACAAAATTTTAAAAGTGGTATTTTATTAATTTAAGCAATATTAGGATTTTTTTCTTGCTAGCATTTTGTTACTGTTCAGATTTTTTTTTTCTGAATTAAATTATTCATTCCTTTGTTATATTGGCTGTGGGCTTTTTGCCCAAATCAAGTAGGGATATGAAGAACATATTGTGTCTAGTGACAGTGTGAGTTAGCAGCACTCCAGTGTCTGCTTATAGCCTTTACATTTATGAACCTGTGCACGGCAGCTGCCGTCACTCACCCGCAAGGAGAAAGGAGCGAATAAGTTTATAAGTCCAAGAAATTAGAAAACTCGAGAAAATACTATGAGAGCTACCAAATTGTTGGGGGAAGGGGAATGGAGGGGACAGCCCTAGAAAACAACCTTTATGTTTTAAACCTTTAGAGGGACCGTTAAACCCTATTTTTTTAAAGCTTATTTAGAAAAGGAAAACGTACCTTCCTTAATCAGTACTTTTCTTCTGTTACTGTATATATTGCAGTTCTTTGCTTTAAATTAAACAATTTAGGATTAAAATGCTTATTGAGTCACATAGGGATACACATAGAAATATACTGAGAAATATTGAGTGCTAGAATTAAACATTTAAACACTTCTCATTGTCCTTCACATTTTTGAATGCTGCTGCAAACAGTGCTAGTCCAGTATTAACAAACACTTCTGCAAGATTGATGTGTAAATAATCTTATTTCCTAATATGACTATATTTATACATATTCAGTTGGAGCTTCTACCACAGTTCGGGCTGCTGGTAACTTTTTACTCTCCCAACATCATGTAATCATCAGTTTTCCTTAAATTGAACCAAGTACTGTTGCTTTGGATGGTAGTATTGATATTTATATTATGAAAATTCCAAACTAAAAAATTGTATTCAGTTTGATAGGCATTTATTAAATAACTGCTATTTATAAAGCACCGATATCACAAATGCAAAAACAAAGTTGACCCTCTTCTTCTTGAGCTTACCTTCTGTCATGCTAAGGGGAAGAGGACCAGAGAGTTACAAAAGACAAGTAATTCAAAATATCTCCTCACCTCAATTTTCTACCCCCATCTATAGTCCCAGGGGACTATCACAGTCTCAAAAAAAAAAGTGGATTCTCCTCCCATTCTAGTTTTAATAATAAGTTACCTTATTAGAAATTATCTATTTCCTGCTCTATCTTTTCTCCTCTTTCTTCTTCCAGTCTTTTCTCTTTGTATCTTTCTCATTAATAGTATTTTCTTTCTGCCTCAACATTTCTTTATAATACTTGACTTGTGTGAATGCAGACACATGCACACACAACTCCCCCGCTCCCCACCTAGAATTTACTTTGCTAGAAACTTGCTTTTTCCTTTCACCATTTCCTTGGTATCTGCCTATTTAGAACTGGGAAATTATTTAGACCTGCTGAAGCTATTCTGATACGTGAACCACCATGCCCTTAACTCATATAACAAGCTCCTGGACCCACCTGTGTCTCCCTGGAGCATGTCCTTACTGAGTCCTAGACCATCACGAATGCCCATTATCTTGCTATGGCCTAATGAAAGTCATACCAAAAATTATCTCTTCCCTTCCTTTTCTCAGTCTGACTTGGATGATTTTCATTTTCATTCTAGCATGAATGAAAACTACCCTTGTTTGCAAATGTCACACTTGGCTGCTCTTAGATGAAGTTGAGGATCTTGCCCTGGTTTACAGCTTTCAGTTCAGTTGATTGTTTATTATGATATTATACAGCATTGTGGATGCTTTCAGTGATTTTCATCATCACAATTGCTTGGGCAAACAGAATGGCTAGAGGCTGGCTTGAGGTTCTCAGAAATTCCACTGTTTCTCAGTCTAACCGATATCCTTGACTGTCCTTTATGCTTTTCTTTATTGAAAAAGTGAGATGTTAAAAAAATTAGGGCCTATTTTTGGACCTGAGGGACAGGAAATACAAATGGCTGTGCTGCACCCCACTTTACACCCAATACCACCATTGTCCATCAGTCACTATCTGCCTTCTAGCCTTCTATGATTCTATTTCCCTTTTTGATTGTTACACAAGAGTCTTTGATTTTATTTCATTACTTGAAAAGTCTTCCCAACAATACTCCTTGGTGACAACACTCTTTGACCTTCTGAAATGTGGCAGCCACTGCCTTCAGCTTTCTAATAGCAACCATGGCCTTTCACAAGTCTTTATCTTAGCTCCTTCAGTCTCCTTTTTCTCCTCTTCAACTGACAGGCTGGAGGTCATTAAGCCTGGCTTGTGGGGTGTGAAAGTACAGCAAATGTGATGTTGTACTAAGATGCCATTTACAACTGACATGTGAAAGAGATCATAGGAAAGGAGTTATTTCAACTTATTTTTCATCAGTCACTTGTTGATTGACATATACTTCTTGGTGGGCAAAGTGATGAGCTCATAACCTTGCCATCTCCAGTTTTGCTTCTGAACCCTCAAAGCCTATCTTTGGTCTCTGGTCTGCCATAGCACCTTAGAACTATTTTGTCATTTCCCCTTGAACTAACCCTTCCTGTATTTCTTTATCTTCTATTAGAATTGGACTTCTTAAGAATATTCCAAATTACTATAGTAATAATAGTAGGAGAAATATAAATCAAACGTATACTGTCTTTTTACCTGATAACTGCCAAATTAATAAAGATCACAAAAGATAGGAATAGAAAGGTGAAATAACTTTTGTAAGGAGCAAGTTGGAATAGGATTAAAATGTGCATATCTTTTTCAGGGATATTCCATGGCTAGATAGTATTATAACAAAAGGAGGTCATTGATAAAAAAAAGAAAGGCATTGTGTACCTCAAAATATTCAAAGCATCATATTTTTGTGGTAGCCAAAAACTAGAGACAAAATTGATATACGAGAGAAATGGTTAAATAAATTAAAGTAAATAAATGTAATGGAAAATTACTGTGTTGTAAAAATTCAATATGATGGAAAGACTTAGATAATTGATGCAAACTACCTTAGATTAACTAATGCAAACTAAATTAAAGAAAGGCAAAAGATTGCAATTTGTATTCCTACTATTTGGAATTTGATAAGTGTTCAACAAATGCTTTTTCATTTATTCCATTCTCAAAATGTTTATAAACATGTTCATCTATGATAAATATAACTTTAAGGATTTATATACTGATTTTCTAAAACTGAGCAGAGTTTGTCTTAACAAGTGCTTGGGTTTTAATGTTGTGATTACACAACTGAAAGATATGTATTAATGAAGGGAAAGGAAAGGAAAAATTCCTTTTGCTCTGAAATATTTTTAATACTTGAAGTTTCTTGGTACTTTGTCAATGCCACACCATTGTAAATAAATGGAGCACTTTCATGGTATGTTTTCAGAACTCTTTATCTATGAATAGACCACTAAATGTATACATCCAAATTTACAAATTTCTGCAATTGATTATAGTAGCATCGGCACCTTTTGTATAGCAACAGAATTGTATAATACAATATCAGTAAGATCTGTGAACTTCTTGATGTGGGAATTTTCTCCAGTGGTGTAGATTACAACTCATCCATGACTTTTTATGTGGTGTGATTCTTATTAATGTTCTCCCATTGCTACCCAGTAGCAGATCCATCCAATCTTCTGACATATTCTTTTATATCTTTTTTATTTTATTTTATTTCATAGAAATAGTTGTATACCCAACCTGTAATCTTTATATTTCGCATGACTGGATCATCTTTCCATATTTTGTTTATAATATTTCTTCCTACTTTCCTACATATAGAGTGTCACTAGAAATAGGTTATTACCTGCTTGCCCCATGCAGGTTTTTCATTATTGTTCTTAAATTGTTCTTATGAATCTTCTAAATTTGTAGTAAGCATACATGAGATTTTTCAGATTGTAGATGCATAGTTTGTTTTTTATTTAACAAGTCTGTTATATCAATCTTTTCCTAGATAGTCAGTGTTGTTTTTGATAATTCAGTAGATTTGTGATTTCATCAACATTTATACTGTAGAGGTGGAAATCACAATCTTTTGTTATCTTCTCATTCTGTGCTTCTTTTGCCTATGATCTAGTAGTCCTTCACAAAGTGAAGGTCTTAAAATGAGGTCAGGATAGTGAAGATCTTACTCTAGCTTTTCTAATGTGTGTGGATGCCAGTGACAGACTCCACTTATTGGTAACTCTTTCTTGTTATGTGCTATCTTCACTTTCAGTTATTCATCTCTCAGATGGCATTCTGGATGCCATTTGGGGGGAAAAAAAGTAATGGCTCACAAAATCATGACTTTGTGTTATAAGCTTCTAGAAAAATGAGGATAAATCTTTATTATCCATTTTTAGTTCCAAGCACTTTGGGGAAATAAATAATTTTGTTATAACTATATAAAGCCACCACTACTTTTATATGCTTTTATTTTTAAGCTTTTAAGACTCAGCCTTTATGAATATTCATTAATAATTCTAGTGAAAAAGACCTTACTACCATTTCATGGGCAAAGCTTTCCATTTTGAATAGATCTCATTGTTGAAAATAGTTTCTTAGTAGTCACACAAAGTGTGCTTTGCTGTTACTTTCATCTGTTGGTGTTAGCCCTGTCAACATGGAAGAAACAAGACAAGTAAATGGCCATCAAATATTCAAAGATAGATTATGCCCAGTACTCTTAAGTCATCCCAGTATGATTTTACAAATGAAGAAACTGAGGCAAACAGGGTTTATTGGCTTTCCCAGGGTCACAGAGCTGGTTGTGTACTTTGACTCCATGCCCAGCACTCTATCCATTTTGCCAATTAGCTTCCCTTCCTCTCCTTTTGAAAAATATCTAAAATGTTTATTAGAATGGATAATTATTATTTTTATTTTTTATTTTTTTTTTTTTACCATTTTAAGCTTAATTCTGAAGGAAATTAAAACAATTGATAAGCACAAGTTACTCTAAGAATGAAAATTTTGGGAGGAATTAGAGGGGAAGGTAGGAAGCCTAGGAAGGAGTACTTCCAGTGTGTGTAGTTATCTGGAAGTGGGGTAATGAGCTTCCAAGGCAGATGTGGGAAACATCTGGCCTGTAGACTATATAAGGCTGCCAAGGCAACCACAGGTGACAACAACCTCCCATTATTGGGATTTCTTCAAGTTGATAATTTTCTATGACCCGCAAATGATGTTATAAATATCCAAAGAGCCCTTGGCAGAAAAAAGGTTCTCCATCCCTGTTCTAAGGTGAATTTTCTGTGTGGTGATCCTGTGGAAACTTAAATTTGTTTTTCCTGTCAGATTCATGAATTTCCATGTGTCTCTATAGGTCTTTCATTTATGCAATGCTGCTGCTTCAATGTCTTTTCAGTCTAGTCTTTTGTACAAAATACATGCCTCCATGACAGTCTTCTGTGTTGTTTAGGTACAAGTACCAACTCACTCAGTGATACCTATGAAGTCATATTTGCTACTTTGTGTTTAGTCTTATGTTCAGAAAACTATAATTCTTCTTTTCTGTTAGCTTTAATATTATTGTTCTAATGCTCATCTTATTAAACATAATGTAAGTATTATTTTTGCTAAATCTAGAATCAATAACCCCTCTAATTTTCACAATTGGTTGAATCTTCTTCGGAGTTCCTATAGTCTCTTTATTGCCAAATCATGTGCTATTGGAGACAAGGAGTGAATTTAGATGAAAGTCAGTTGAAGATAACATAATATTAGCTGCACTTCCACTGTATTAACACTATTAGTTTCTTCCATAGTGAACAGCTACTAAAATTGCTTAGCTATTTGAAAAATACTTTCTAGCAAACCGCTTTCTTTTTTATTTTTTTCTTTCCTTCATTTAAAATATGCCCTGTCTGAATTTCTAACTACTGTTGAGCATTTAAACTGTTCTCTTTGGGGCTTTTCTTCATTTTCCTACTAGTCAGGAATCTTATGTTGTTACTCAAGGACAATCCAGTTTGAATGCTGAGAACATAGACCAATTGACAGTGTTTAAAGCAAACATGGAGAATTTTTTCTCTGAAGGATTCAACTCCAGCTTCTGACACTAATAATCATGAGTAGTATGTAATCAAAGGCTGCAACACAGCAGAAAGCAATTCTCTGAACATGTATTTCATTGCAACACCTCAGAACTTAACAACCTAGCTTTTCTGACTGACTGAAGACCTACAATTCTTCATTTTACATTAAATTCTACAAAAATAACAAAAATTGGAGGCTTCTGTCCTGGAATCCTAATTGTTTAGTTAGGTGTGCTTCATATGATCATGAATTTCAACCTGCTGGGAGCCTCAGAAGTCATATGGTTCCATCCATCTATTTTGCAGTTGAATATAAGTTAATCAACTTCCCCAGGACCACAAAAGTAATAAACAGCATAACCAGTACTCCAATCCTGCTTCTCACATTCCAAATTTAGGTCTCATTCTGCTGTGCAACCTAGCTTAAAATCAGTGGTAGAAAGTGGCTAACTGTTATACTGGCAAAAAGCCAGAAACAAAAAAGTTGGGTAGAGTCAGAAAAAATTTTGGCATATGAACATGATAGGATTTTACTGTGCCATTTAAAAAAAAAAAAATAAAAACTTGGAGAAACTGATCTAAAGCCTAAAAACTAATACCCAGAGAATGATACACTCAGTAACTATAATCATGTAAATTAAAATGCAATAAAAGACATTTGAACTTCAATGAAATCTTAATCAGTAATCTTGGTTCTGAATGAAACTCTCAGAGAAGAGTAGAACCACAGGTACAGAATTTTGTTTATGCTATTAATCTACTATAGTTATCCTGTTAGTCAATTTTGCTTCACTGGTTTTGCCTTTCTTTATATTTCAATAATAAAATATAGTAAACATTTAATAAATACTTATTTACTGTTTTTTGGTTTTTGTTTTTTTTTTAAAGGAAGAGTTCCATGTTGGGGGCGAAATATAGGGAAATGAATGCTGTAGCAATCAAGATTTAAAAAGAAAATTGTAAAAGTGATAAAATCACATTTTAAGGCACAGTAATTCAGTATTTTCTTTGCTTGGGGTTTTTGAGTGAGCAAATTGTCATGATACAAATTGATTGTAGAATCTTTACATTAAATGATAAATAAAATAAATATCTTTATATCGTAAAAGCTGTGTAACTTCAGCTATCCTCACTGTTGAACAACAATTTTTTTCATCTCTTATTGGATCTTACAATCAATCACAATTCTTATAATTCTTATTTCATAATCTTTCTATTATCCTTGCATACCCAACTCCAGTTTTTTTTTACTCTGATTTCACTGAAGTACTTTCCTGTTTTACTAATATTGAAACAATGTGACATTAATTCTGTCAGTTCCCATCCTATATTCTTTAAAAATTGTCATTTGGACAACATAACATTCTCACTCACTTGCATTTTGTTTTTTTACTCTCTCTCTTTCTTTCTTTCTTTCTTTCTTTCTTTCTTTCTTTCTTTCTTTCTTTCTTTCTTTCTTTCTTTCTTTCTTTCTTTCTTTCTTTCTTTCTTTTTATCTGCTTTCTCTTGTGAGGCAAGAAAATTGTATGAATATGTTTATACATATTGGATTTAACATATTTTAACATGTTTAACATATATTGAATTGCTTGTCATTAGGGGAGGGGTAGGAAGGAGAAGAAAATCTGAAACACAACGCTACGCAAAGGTCAGTGTTGTCAAATTATCTGTGCATATGTTTTGAAAAAAAAAGTTTTATTTTTTAAAAAAAATGGTCATTGGGTTTTTCTTCTCGGATTACCAAAGAGAATGTGTCTTTCATATAGTACATATTTAATAAATGTTTGTTGCTTTGAATCATGTTTTTATTTCTCACTTTATCATTATATACTCTTTCATTCACTTCCAAGATTTTACCTATTGACTCTATGCATATAACTCCCATATATTTGACTAGACGCTCACAAAACTAGATTTTATCCTTTCTGCAAATCAGGTTTTTCCTTTTCCTTCCCTTCCCTGTTCATGTCAATCTTGCTTGTATAATGACAAATTAAGATTGTAAAATAGAAATTTAGATTATATTTAATTATATATGAATGATATTTTTTCATAAATATAATTAATAATAGTAATAATATTTGACTCCTGCTTCCTTCTTTGAAAATCTAATCAGTTTTCAAGTCCTTTAGGTTCTAATTATTCAGCATCTCTCCTTACTGTTCCCATTTTCATGAAGCCATTTAAGACTTTTATTACCTCTTGGAAGCAGTAAGTTTCCTTCCAGTTTTCCCTCTTTGAATCTATCTCCCCTTTAACCTGCCAAAAGACCATTTCTAAATAACTTTCTAATGCAAACCAAAAATCATCGATGACTTCCCATTTCCTACTAATAAAATTCAAACCCTTTTCAGCCTTCAAGTTATTCCACAGTCTGTCTACAATTTTGTCCCACACTGTTCTCCCTAATATATTTTGTGCTTAACTAAATTGGATTACTTTCTTTCCTCTGTTTTCCTATTCTCCATTCCTTTGGTCACCTCCATTCATTTCCTATACTGAGAATGTGCTAATTCTCTATCCCCACCTGTGGAAAAGTTACTCATGTGCCAAAATCCAACTTAAATGCCAGCTTTTCCATGATGTGATTGACCAAATCAGTTTTATTTTATTTTGTTTTATTTTTTGCTGCAGCAATTGGGGTTAAGTGACTTGCCCAGGGTCACACAGCCAAAAAGTGTTGTGTCTGAGACCTGACTATATCAGTTTTAGAGCAAGAAAGTTCTTTATTAATCATGTCTCCCCACTTAATTTTAAAATTAGAAAAATTGCATAAAGAATTTAAATAATGAGTTGAATCATATAAATAACAAATAGAAGAATTGTAATTGTAACCAGGTTCTCAGGGACCAAATCCAGTGATCTTTACACTATGCCTTATGGTTTCTATCTGGTGATTTTCTTTCCTTCTTATGAACTCTTGAGCCCAGTGAGTTGCCCATGCGTTTATTGCTGTTTAGTATACTTTGCATTTTGCCTATTGTGCCTTATTGCATCTACTATTTTGTACGCTCTCTGAGGACAAAAGTTTGGCTTTCATAGATTAGAAGAAATAATCAGTCATTGAGCAAATGAAGAATTAAGTGAATTTCAGTTTGTCAACTTTGGATTTTCCTTTTTTAGACTAGTACAGAATATATCTAAATAATAACAAAGTTTCCGTATTTACCTTACTTTCAAAAAATTTTATACCATGACATTTCTTGTTTAGCGATTTCTGTGTTACCATGCAAAATGACTTTCATCCATCCAAGACTTCCTATGTTTCTCAGAGATGTCTTGGTTCAAAATTTATTCCTTTTTGCAGTCAACTAGTTAATAAGTCTCTACCTACAAGTAAATAGCCCTTCCTACCCCTAATATCATGATACCTCTTTTCTTGACTACTTTAAATTCTTCAACAAAGTTAACACTGAATGTCATTTCATAATTGCAGTAATGATCACACAGCTGTGCTTTCCTGGTATTATAACACATGTCAGGATCAGTTTAGGAGCCCAGCTTCATTTCCTGCCCAGATGTAATTCTGCCGACCATTATTGTGGTTAGAAGTGCAGCTTCTTTTTGGTTATTGCTGAAGTGTGACAGAGGCCAGAAAGAATTAATGGAAGCCTAGTTAGGAGAACAAGGTATTTCAGGTTCTGGGGAATGCCGACTCATCATTAGCATTTGGGCAATCTCACTTTACTTATTGTCCATCCATCTATCTGTTCATTTATTTGTTTATTCTTCAACCATTTCCCTAAGAAACATTTTATTTAAGAGTATGTGAATTTCTAAGGAGCAACTCTTACACTTTAATGAACCTGTGAGAACCCCATAGCAAAGCAAGTGCCTGCAGTGCTAATAATGAGATCTGACAAGGCAGGCCTGCTGTGTTTATTTATGACCTTCTGCCTTTGTTAGCCCTTGTGAGAAATTCCTTCCTAACCATAACAATATTGTTGGAGTTTGGCACTGTACTGAGAGATCCTACTGAGCCCGAGGGCCCAGAAGCTGGCACTTTTTCAGCACATAACAGATTGGCATCATTCTTTCTTTATTTAGGCCTCTTTTACTTAATTCATGAGAGTTTTCTTTAGCCTTGACATTCACGTGATCTTTAAAATTTAAAGAAAAAATGATTCTTCAAACAAGAATCTACTTTGCTCATTTTACTATTTTTTTGTAATTGAACCAACACTTGTCTGGTAGTCTTACAAATGAATATAAAAATATGACAGCAGGAGTTGGAAATATAGAGAAGTAAGGGGTTGACTAAATTCAATAGAATTATAAAAATAGGAAGAAGAAATAGCCACTTCTAATTTCATAATAGTGATACATTTACAGACTGATGGAATAATATGAAATGCTGATGTTATCTCATATGTCTGTCTCTTTATCTCTCTGTCTCTCTCTCCCCCCCTTAGTAGTTTAAAATGAATTTAGAAGAACTAAATTATTTCATTTTAATTTTCTAATTGCAAAATTGCTTATTCTTTAGAACCTCGTTTCTTTTCTGTCTCACTTGTCTTTTCTGCCCTGTTTTCCAAACTGATTTTGAATTTTTTTTAAAGTATAATGGAATTTGTTTTTTCACAATCAAAAATCCATATCAGTCAGAGAAAGTGGTCATTTTAAAGTATAATCTTACCAGTAGGTAATTTCCAGATTGTATTTATTTAGCATAATTCAGAAGAAAGATTTTTGTAAATACAAAACACAAAGAATTTTAAAGGTGCAACATTAGAGATTATCTAGTCCAAACATATTTTATAGTGAAATAACTAAAGCCAAGAGGTAAGTGATATACCTATGTTGTAACTACTTAGTGAAAAAGTTAGAATGAGAATTTAGATCTTTGTCTTTCAAAGGTATCTTTTTGTTCTTTTACCTCAAAAATGTAGGGATTATTGAGTCAAATGACATTGATTTTTTTTAAAGTGTTGGAGATATTAGGTGAGATATTACATAAGAGGAGAAAGAAAGATATTGCCTGTATTTTCAGAGCTTTAAAGAAAGTTTTCACTTTGAATTTTTTTTTTTTTTTTTTTTACTTTTTGCTTTTTGCTGAGGCAATTGGAGTTAAGTGACTTGCCCAGGGTCACACAGCTACGAAGTGTTAAGTGTCCAAGGTCAGATTTGAACTCAGGTCCTCCTGACTTCAGAGCTGGTGCTCTATCTACTGCGCCACCTAGCTGCCCCCACTTTGAATTCTTGTAGAATTATAGAGTGTATTATTTTAGTGAGTTTGGTATATAAGTAATTAGACAAGGACATGATATTAACTAACTAGTTTGTTATTTATTGCAGTTATCCAATTGTTTTAGTCATTTCATGATTCTATGGCACCATTTGAAGTTTTCTTGGCAAAGATACTAGAGTGATTTGTGATTTCCTTTTCTAGCATATTTTATAGATGAGTAAACTGAGGCAAACCATTGCTAAGGGTCACACAGCTATTAAGTAGCTGAGGCTAGATTTGAACCAAAGGAGAATGAGTCTTTGGATAATATGTTATGACATTCTGCCTGGTCCCCCAGTTATATGTAAGCCATCACTGGGTATCATACAATGGAGACAGAATACTGTTTTTTGTATTATTCAGTTCAATTCAAAAAGATTATTATAACATCAGTTGCTACTTCTTACTTCATAGAGTCCACTTAAGCAAAAGAAATTCCTGGAGAGTCAAGTCCCACTTATGACACCTATTGGCTGTATAAGCCTATGTGAGTCTTAATCTCAGTGTCCCAGACAGCTTTATAAGACTTGCAGATTTGCTAATCTCCATTTGTAGAGGAGTCTTCTCAGATTGAATTCCCTATTAGAATGAAGTCATAAATCTGCAGTGGAAAAAACAAAGTTAAAATTTTAAAGTATCCTAAAAATAGCCATCAGACTCTCAGAAGGTATGTTAAACCTAGTTATGAGTAGATGCTATGTAAAATGTTAACCAGTAAGTTTGTAACATTGAAAGTGAATTATACTTTACTTGCAGGAGGCCTTTGCAATTAGAATGTTTTCAAATGGCTACTGTGTCTTCTAGTTACTGTTCTTTTGGTCTCAGTGCTGATCCTTCTTGCTGAAGATAATTCTATGTATGGCAGTAAAGTTTGGACAGTTAGTGAAAAGAGCATCAAATATGAAAAGTAAGGATTGGAGTTTAGATTTTGACACTATTACACACTTCCTATGTAGCTTTGGTCCAATTTCTCTGAAATTCAATTTTTCCTTCTGTTAGGGAGATAGTTAGAATAGATGCCCCCTGAGATACTCTCCAAATTGTAAATTCAGTAATATCCTAAATTAATTATCTAATCTTATCTTTGTTGTCTTGCTCAGTCTGGTTGTGCAGCCAGTAATGTTCTCTGAAGAGACAATTGAGTCCTTATTATCCCTATGTTAGAGAGACTTTAAGAAGTGGTAGTTTTTCTTCCCCTAAACAACTGATAGATATCCCATCTTCCTAGCACGTTCCTTGATGCTCAGATATTACCATGAACTTTTTATCACAGAGGTAGATTGCATTTTGACCTTTTATTACCTAAAAGTGTTTAGTTGTTGGAGTTATCTTTTTACCAGAACTGCATCTATAATTATATAATAAAAGTCAGGGAAAATAGAGATTTGATATATATGAAATTTTACTATATAACTTTTATTTCAAATATCAGCTTGGTAATGACTTTCTCCTTATTCATAGATCATATTAATAGCTTTAAACTTCCCTAAGACATTTTGGGACACCCTGTATATGTAAAGTGCTGTGCACACTTTACAGGATTATTATATATACATGTTAGTTGTTAATAATAGTAGTTGTCTCATTATGTAAAATTTTCTATCATAGCTCATGCTACATTGGTGGTTTTGCCTCCTACTAAATTATAAATCTCTTAAGGATATTAATTTATTGTACAAAATTTTGGGGCTTTTTCATTACTTCATTAGAGAGAGAGAGAGAGAGAGAGAGAGAG
>JAJPUD010003577.1:52675-89753 GCA_023553655.1 Myrmecobius fasciatus | reverse complement strand
GTGTGTGTGTGTGTGTGTGTGTGTGTGTATTAGGTACTTATTAAATGTTTCTTTATTGACTATTCAATAAGATTCCAAATAAATCTGTTACCTTCCCTTCCTCCCCAACCTTGCTACATTTTTAAGGAAGCATGTTCCAGGACCATAAATTCATACATTAATTTGTCTGCATCCTGATAGAAACTTTTATTAGTCTGCTAAGTAACATCCACTAAACAAGAATATTAAACACCTACTAGTAAAGGAATGCTTTTATTAACTACAGTTTTGGTGAATTTAGCCGCTTGCAATAATTTAGTTTGTTATAGATAAATGAACCAATTGAAATACATAAATCAAACTTAAAGCACAAGATTTTTTAAAAATTTAATTCATTTAAAAAAAATAACAAAACAGGATCCTTCCCAGATTAACCATAGCTTGTCATTAGTAGTATATAAGTCTTAGATCAGGAGAGTACCACCAAATTAAAACAAAACAGCTCTCTAGTACAGAAACCATTGCTGAAATATAATGCATTTTATGTAATGGAATGATTCCTATTACTCTGTGCATAATCCAACAAGCATTATTAAGGCCTTACTATATCAGGCACTGTAACATATGCTGGAAATTCCCCTTCTCTTTCCCTTCCAAAAAAACAACCAATAAAAAAATCCCCCAAATTCCAAAACAAAACACACAATCCCAGAACCCAAGTTGCTCATATTTTAATGGAAGAGATAACATTTAGATAACTACATAAGAGTGTACTACATGTAGTGCAAATACAAGGTAATATTCTGTTGGAGGCATTAAACAATGGAGTGGGACTCTCAGAAGAAACCTCCTGTAGACGGTGGACTTTGAACTGTGTCTAAAAGAAGCTGGGAAGGCTATAAGGCAGAAATTCCAGACATGGTGCATACTCACAGCAGTGAGGACTAGTATACAGCCCTGGGTCACTAAGTTCTAGCTTATAGGGAAGGCGGCAACCAAGTGTAAGAAAACTAGAAGGTTGAAAGATAAGAAGGGAGCAGGTTGTAAAGAACTTTAAAAGCTAAACAGGATTTTGTATTTGTTCCTGGAGGTAAGAAGTCATTGGAATTTAAAGTAGGAGTGATGGGGTGAGTTGTTTATGTTCAGACCTATGCTTTAAAGGAAAATCTATTTGGATGGAGTTGAGTAATAAGAGATTTGAACCAAAGAGATCAGTCAGAAAAGTATTTCAAGAGACCAAGTGTGAAATGACAGGGGCCTACCACAGGACGATCTCTGTGTTAGTGAAGAGGAAGGGATACAAAGGTAAGTGAGAAGGAGAAAACTTAAGTATGTACAGAATATTGAAGGGAGTGTAAATGGAAAAATAGGATTTTTTTCAAAACCACTAAGTTTTAGTATGGTCCTTGTACAATACAACTTGTGTTTCCTTCCCAATAGACTCAGTACCATTTCTGTTTGGGGGGGAGGGAGGTTCTTTCCCATTCCTGTTTTGTTTTTTGTTTTTTAAGTTGCTAATATATTGGCTGTTACTAGGACTTGCTGCCTGAGAGTTATTTCATTTCTGTAGTCCTGAAGAAATGAATGGCTCCTAAGGGTTCTTGCTTTTTTGTTTTTAAATTTTATTTCCTGAATTCCTACGTATTAAGCATTGCATTTCAGAGATAAATAGTTAAGTTTGTACCTGAGAGATACAAGAAGTGTTGTTTTTCTGTTCTAAAGATTAATGGTTTCCCTTTCTTGTTTAAAGAAAAAACAGAAACATCACACAAACTCTAAATCTTAGCTGTTTACAATTCTTGTTAGTTTGTCAATTTGCTCTGAAAGCATAGAAATAGTATTTATTGTTTCATGCATGGAGTTGGTATTGGTAAAACGTCAACTCATTTCCTTCTTCACTGATACTTTGCCTTCTGCCATTAGAGAATGAATGAATGAATATATGAATGAATGACTAAGTGCTTACTATGTACAATGCACTATACTAATCACTAGAGATAAGAAGAGAAAAAGTAAGAGAGTCTCTGCTTTCAAAGAGCTCATTTTCTAGTGAGCAAGAAAGTATATATAGTAAATTTCAATTGCCAGTCAGACAGAAAGGTCTCATTCTCCTTAGGGTGCAGTAGATGTTAATGGCTCTTATTGAATGTTATTCTTTAATTTCACTATTCTTTAAGGCTCTTGGGTTCAAGATCCTAGATGTTCTTTATCAGGAACTAAGTAGAGATGGTGATTGTGGACCAAGTGATAGCTGTTGAAAATATTCTTTTTAAAAATCTATTAGGGTTTTTTTTTTTTTTTTTTAGGTGCGACATTATCATTTTAAGGACATAATTAACAGCTCTATCTTTTTTCTCCATTTAAGGTGTATATGTGTTTGTATGTATACACAGGATTTGTAGATTATACATTCACCATAAATTTCCTGTGATGATACTATTATATACAACCATCTGAGCAATTGTATTAATCTCTTTGAGTTCTCTGCTCTACCCTATTTTCTCCACTTGTAAAATGAGGTGTTAGATTACAGCAGCCATTGCCAAAGTTTTTGATGCCAGGACCCTTTTAACATTAAAAATTTTTGATGCCCCCCCCCCAAGAGTTTTTATATTTATTATACCTATTGATTTTTGCCATATTAGAAATAAATCATGATAGATTTTTTAAAAAAATGTTTATTTATTTAAAAACAGGGAACCCATTTCAATAATATTTTTATGAAAAGTATAATTTCCCCAAAAATTAGTGGGTTTTTTCATGATTTTTTTTTTTTTTTTTGCTTTTTGTTGAGGCAATTGGGGTTAAGTGACTTGCCCAGGGTCACACAGCTAGGAAGTGTCTGAGATCAGATTTGAACTCAGGTCCTCCTGACTTCAGGGCTGGTGCTCTAACCACTGCACCACCTAGCTGCCCCTTTTCATGATTTTTTGAATCTCTTTAAAAATCATACTTAATAGAAAACATTTGTATCCTTATATCTGCTTCCACATTCACTCTGTTGTGATACATCATTCTGATTAAAGTATATGAACAAGTCTACCATGTTCAAATATCTATTTGGAAAAGGGGGGGAGTATTTTAATTGGCAAATATCCTCTTAATATTATTATGAAAAGTTTTGATCCTCAAAGACCCCTAAAAAGGTCTTGGAATCATCAGGGGTAACTTTAACTTTAGCCCTATATGAGTACTCTGAGAATCATAAGAATCCTCCTATCTATAACTTCATGTATTTTTGTATAGTTCAAATGAATAGGTTTACCTTATTGATAAGTAAAATCTCTCCAGTGAAGAAAATATTATACCAGTAATATATATTGAATATGTGTAATTGTAGTATGTATATTGTATATAATAAATGTAAAAAAAGTAATATGAAATATACTGGTTAACCTATATGTATAGTAACAGAGAAATATTTTTTATATTTAACATAAGCTTTGATAATTATCTTTTCAGTATGAGAGCTTTCTTGAGCATGAAGATCACAAATTATACTTTTTGCATGCCATTTTTTCAAAGGCTCTCATTCAATAGAGAAAACATGTCCACTATGCTTGCCTTTAAATTCTCTGGGTGAACCACATGAAAAATGTGGTATTCTACAGCATAAGATTTAACATAAAATAAAACATTGAACAGCTTACTAACATGTCAGCATTTGGAAAAATTACATACAAATTTGTATTTGTTTTTTTTCTAAGTGTAATATGAATATAAACTTTTTCAGTGTGGTTCATGCCCCTTGAGAAATGAAAGAAAAAATTTAAATATGAATTTTTAATGATTAGCATTTGAAGGGCTTTAGTATTTAATGAGATAATATATAGTATATCTTACCCACAAAAATCTGACTTTCAAATGAACCAGAAGAGCAAACAGATTTAGCTGTCCCATGTTCTACTTTACTTTATAAACATAGCCAAAAGGAACCCCAATGCTGCTGACATGAAAACCATTGTGTATATAAATAGGTGGATGAGGTGAGAGACAGGGAGGGGACAATGCAGGATTTAGAATTTTTATAGATTCTTATCTAATACCAAAGTATTATCTTCAAAGCTTACTCTTCTTCCTGCCTTCCCTATATCAATCAGTGGCACCCAAATTTGCCCATTTATTCCTACTGTTTATCTTATAGTCAACTTTGATATTTCCCATGCCTCTTCCTTCCTCATCAGTCACCAATCTTTGGATTCCATTTCATATTCTCATATCCATCCCCTTTTCAAATCCCAGTGCCCCCATCCTCACTGGTACAGACTTTTTTACATCTCTCTGGGAATATTTCATTTGTGCCATAGTTAGTCTGTGCCTTCCAATTCATCATATACAGTACTATCAGAATAACGCAGTTTAATTATCCTAATTCTCTTCTAAAACGTCTTCCATTGTTTTCCTGTGTTTTACATGATAAAGCCTAAATCCCTTAATTTGATATTACCATTTAAGTTTTTCTACTCACAGCCTTCTGAGCCTTGTCTCACATTGCTTCTTTTCATTTATTTTTTTCCTTTATTCAAACATGCTTCTCAGAAATATCCCTATCCTTGATTGAATATTTTTCTTCATGTCCTTCCCCGTCCCTAAATTCCACCTACCCTTCTTGCTGAAATTCTCTCCATTCTTT
Source organism: Myrmecobius fasciatus (assembly GCA_023553655.1). Taxonomy (NCBI): domain Eukaryota; kingdom Metazoa; phylum Chordata; class Mammalia; order Dasyuromorphia; family Myrmecobiidae; genus Myrmecobius; species Myrmecobius fasciatus. The sequence goes on along the minus strand of JAJPUD010003577.1, from coordinate 85,141 downwards.
TAAGACCTGGGTAAATATCTCCACTTTCACTAATCTTTCCTAGATTCTAGAATTTATCTCTTCTGAATGGACACTTATTTAGAATATCGTAAAGGGAATTAGTAATTTGGATTAAATAATATCCAAAATCCATTCTAGCTTCTGACTTAAATACACTTAAATAAAGTGCCTTGTTGGCACTTCTTTTTCTCTAGCATATTCTCTAAAACTATTACCTCAACTCCTACTGAGACTTTATATGAATAAAAAGGTTACATTTTGATGATTGCTACTTATCATTTGTGCAGGTGCTCCTTCCATTGAGTTTAGACCTTTCAGCTCATGAGTCTTTTGGCTTTCTCTGCCTTTTCAAGCAGTTTTATAAATTACTATTATTAAGAAAAAAATCATTATAAATTGATAAGCATTCTGGTGATTATATTGTTGAAGCTAGTCTAAATAATTTATAAATAATGCTATTTGTAATAACAATAATCTTTAGTATGAAGTTCAGAAACTACTTTAGTAACACACTAACATCTTCATACTATCAAAAGGGGGAAAAAACTGGAAGAATGCTATCTTTATCTAATGATTCATAAAGCATAGTCAGTAGAACACTAGACTTGGAATCAGAAAGATTTGATTCAAATCTAGACTTAGACACGCAACCTCAGTCTCAATTTCCTCATCAATAAAATGATGAAAATTCTAGCACCTTACCTTATAGGGTTGTGAGGATCATATGAGATAAATATAAGAACTTTGCATATCTTAAAATAGTATGTAAGTGCTAGCTACTAATTATTATTATAATTATTCTTACTATAATGGCATAGACTTAAAGAATCTAAGGTCACTTGTATACTTTAAAGAGGTATTGGATCATTTTATCTTGGAGGTGATAGGGAGCCAGGGTTACCTGCAAATGACAAATTGGATTTTCTTGAGACACATATGGTGTGTGTGTGTGTCTGTCTGTCTGTCTGTCTGTCTGTGTCTGTGTGTGTGGGTGTGTCTGTGTCTGTGTACAGATAGACAGATATATGTATATATCTGTCTATCTGTACACAGACACAGACACACAGAGTTGTATGTTGAGATACCATTTTGAGTGATTGAGGCTCCATACCTGTGATTTCATCATGGGAGTTAGCTATAGCAGAAAATCCCTTCTCTGATTGCCCTCAGCACCGCGTCCTTGGTAACTTATGGTTATAAGGAATTGCCTTAGACACTGAGAGTTGGCTGATTTGTCTGTAGACACAGAGTTAATATATTCTGGATACAAAATTGAACCCCAAATGTACTAAACCCAGGATCAGCCCTCTATCCACTCCACCATCATGCCTTTCATATAATTGTAAAAGTTATATGATAGGGGCAGATAGATGGTGCAGTGGATAGAGCACCAACCCTGAAGTCAGGACAACCTGAGTTCAGATCTGGCCTCAGACACTTAACACTTCATAGCTGTGTGACTCTGGGCAAGTCACTTAACCCTAATTGCCTCAGTTAAAAAAATAAAAAGTTATATGATAAATTTGGTTAAAGAATGCAATGGTTGGGGCAGCTGGGTGGCACAGTAGATAGAGCACCAGCCCTGAAGTCAGGAGAATCACTTAATCCCAATTGCCTTAGTAACCCCCCCCCAAAAAAAAAAGAATGCAATGTTTGTGACTTAGAAAGTTTTCATAAATGTTGCCATTTATTCTCACTGCTGAAATACTCTCCTTTCTCAACTCCACCTAATGTCTTTCCTGACTTCCTATAAGTCCCAATTAAAATCTCATCTTTAATAGGAAGTCTTTCCCTAATTCTTAATTCTAGTTTCTTCCTTGTCTTAATTTTTTCCTCTTTCTCTCTCTGTTTCTATGTTTTTGCTTTCCCATTAGATTGAAAGCTCTTTGAGAGTAGATATTGTCTTTTGCCTCTTTTTTATCCATCTTCCTTAGCACAGTGATAGGTACATCGTTTCATAAATTCTTATTGATTGATTAAATTGATCTTCAGGAAGCTACCTAGTGATAATTTGAATAGCATCATACCAGATGTATGTCCAACATGTATCTCAATTAATATGACAGAGTGAAATATTCAAGAAAGGAACATGCTACATATATAGATATAAATATATATATATATATATTAAGCCATATGTGCTCAGATGAAAAAATATTTTCTGTGCTTCCACTTTGTGTCACTATTATATAACTTGCCTTTCATAGATCCCTCTGCTGGCTATGTTGCAAGTACAGATTTGTGTGCTAATTCAGAAGTGTCTCTTCAAAGTCTGATAAAATTCTACCATCAGGAAAGCATGACAGAATCCTAAGCACAATGAGATTTGTTTTACTTGTCAAATATACAAGAATAAAGGTTACTTGTGGGCAAAGGATAAAGGAAAGTGGTCAGAGATAGGCATTTACTTGGAGACATAATTCCAAGCATAGAGAAAGCTTTGCTATAATTTGATTTTATCTAAATCTAAATCTATAAAAAGTCAGGGTTTTTATGTAAAGTGTCAGTGTATAACAGAATATTGTATTTGGTGAGAGTTGGAAGGAGTTCGGTTATGTAGCAATTTTTTGAAGTCTTTCATGAGAAGCAGCAAGATTCTTTCATCAAAAATAAGCCACTGGGGCAAAATTGTGATTTTTTTTTTTTTTTTTTGGTTATACTCAAGCCCATAGAATCAGTGTCTTAGCAGTCAACCCATCAAAAAAAAAAAAAAAAAAAAAAAAAAAAAAGGAAGGATTTAAGGAATGCCTTGGGACATGGGGACTTCATCCCCTTAAAAGGAGTCCTCCCTGCAATTACCTTACCTGCCAACTTTCCAGCAAGATAAATGGAAGCACTGTAGCTTGAAGGTGCCTTGGTTTGAATGAGATGCAGTAAGGTCTCTCTGTTCTTTCCAGGCATCATAGATCTGATAGTCCTTATAAAAGAATAGGGTTGGTGCCCTGCTGACTAAATTGTCCTCTAGAGAAGTATTAGTTACAGAGCTTCTTTGTTAACTAGGCTGAATGCTTAAAGCACTGTAGAAGTTCTCTTTATTAACACATTTTTAAATAGCTCTGCATATGGATACCCTAACGAGTGTGAATGTATCTGTATAATTTACGTATAAAAGTTATGTGTGTATATAACTGGATTGTAGAAATCCTATCTTTCTTTATTACTGTTCTGTTACTCCCAAGCAGTGAGCATTGAAATGCTGATGACATGTGAACAATATGAAGGCTACTGTTTTTATGTTCTTCTCTTGGTATTTTCTTCAAGTTGAATCACAGAAGTGTTTTTGATGGGTTTGCTGTTTGATAGGCGATCTCCTAATACTCATCTCCATTTTTTCCCTCCTCTTCTTTTTCTTACTATGGCAAGGGATTTTAATATTGGGCAGAAAAGTGATTTTTTTTTTAATATTAAGGAGACAGTTACTGATTAGCATTTTTATTTTTATAAATAAAGGCATATAGGATGCTGACTGCAATTAAGTGATTTTTTTTTGAAATTTTTCTCTCCAATTAGAAAGTTGGAATAAAACATAAGTAACCCACAAGTAAACAAATATCAAATCAAGTAAATGCCTACTACAGAGCTGAAAACTCTGAACTGACTACATAATGTTTTATTAGATGATGGTTAAAAGTACTTTTGAATTTGAAGATAATTTTTTTTATTTGTATTTTAAAACAATCGTTGTTTTACATTTTGTTTCCCAATAGTTATTTTCTGTTACATGACTTGAAAATACTCAGTTAAATCATCTTGTCTTATTTACATTTGGGCTTTACTTTTAAGAGAGCTGTTGTTGACCCTCCTAATTTTTTTTTATTTAAAAAAAAGGGGGAAAAATCACATCATTAATTCATGTTTTTCCAGGTACTTATGTAGTAGGGAAAGAGTAAAATCCTTTTGGTTTATAAAATACTTGTATTATGCCATTCTAAAGGTATTATTGAGTGCAACTAAAGCCTACCTAATATATGGTATGCTATCCTCATTACCTACTCCTCCCTTCCTTCTTTACCCCCACCTTAAGGAAAGGAACAAGGCAGCCAAGTTTAGTTCTCAAAGTAGAACAGAATCACATGTATGCCCTTGTACTTTTATGAATGAGTTACATCCAGTTAGTGAGGAAATCCCTTGAAGGCATGTGCTTCAAGAAATATCTGGGTCCTGTCAGTCACTGTTTTCCCCTAGGGGATTAGAAAAATGAGAAGTTAGAATGCAGCCTACTGAGGAGGGAAAAAATGAACTTGAGTCTTATCTGCCCCTTAAACACACCATTGTAGGAGAACAAGTATTTACATCCAGCCAATCATTTGGCTTTGGTGTTGTCATGTTGATCCCAAGCATTTGACTTGACTGCTGAATTAAAATAAAATTATCCTAGTATGATATCTACTTATAAAATGCTCCAAATACTATGTGGTATCACAAAGCTGTTTGCAATTCTGAAAATCTGAATAGGTCAGTTTAACTGAAGTATCCATAGTAAATATATTATTTTACCAACTGTGTTGTGTGCAGATTCATGCTTCTAATATGCTCTAAACCGAAATTTCTACACACTATCTGCTTGAGTTCTGAAAAACTGATTCCATTCTCCCAGTTTTATTTTGGAAGCTTGATAAGATACTATTTCTAGGGATGATATTTTGAATCTAAACTGTTTCTGCTACATTTGTTATTCATAGCAACAGTTACCATTTGACTCTGCTTAAGATTGCCCTCTATTTTACTTAGAAAAGTATTATTCTTCCTAATACAAGATATTCCCTGTGTCTCAATAAGTATACTATAGCAGATGTTGGTTTTGGAAGATTTTTTATCAACTAAGCCACCACAGAGATTTTTTTTTTTTTAAATCATTGGTAATTTTGCTTTAAAGTGGGTTGTATGGCATAATACCCAACAGCAGGTGGAAATTTGAAGAGGAAAGCAAATTCCTCCAAGAACAATTCTAGTTGTGGTTTGACCTAATGAGACATTGCCAATTGTATTATGGAGTTGGGACAATTTCTTTCTTGTAGTTTATGTAGACTATCTCCTATTCCATTCCCATTCTCACTGATACCTACTCCATCTGCCTATTCTACTACCATTGAGGAATAACTGAATTTGGTACTGGGTTCAGTATTTATAGCAGTATTACCATGCCATGATGCTGAATTAAAAAAAAAAATACAGAGAAAGTTTAAAACATGATTCAAAATATAGTAAGTAGAACCAGAAAAACAATCTACACAGTGAATAAAATAATGGAAACTGAGAACAAAATATTGAACCTACAACTGAAAGTCATGCAATTATAGCAACCACATATGCCTTATAAGAAAAACTAAAATGATATATCCCCTTTCCTTCCCTCCCCCATAGGTGGGAACTATGAGAGTGGAACAGTGCATGGACACAGTCAGGCTTGTTTATTCTGTTGAATAGTTTTACTCATCTGCTTATAATTTTGTATTTATTGTTTCAAGGAAGAAGTCACTGGAGAGAAGACTATATTTGGAAATTTAAAGTAATAAAACAAAATTTATTTGAAGCAGAAATGATTGAGAGAGAAACACTTCCACTTGAATGTGTATTTTTAGTGCCAAATATTCATCCCCCTACTTAGTTCTTGGGCAATGCTCAGGTCCTCCAGACTGGTCCTTTCTTACAAATGGGGAAACCTGAGATAGAGAAAATTTAGTTGTGTATCTACAGTGATACAATTAATTAGTGTCAGAACTGGGGCTAGAAGCAGATCAATTGATTCCTCATCTAATTATTTTCATAGACATAGTCCTCTTACTATCATATAAGGAAATTTACAGAGCCAAAATATATTCATTTGGATGAATGACTATATTCAAGGTTTTCAGCTATATAGCCCAGGCACTGAAGTATTAAACATTTGCTTCCAGCTTCTCCAGGTTTTCATTCCTCCTTCCTAACCAGGATGGAACATCCTGTCTTCTTGCACCCTTTTTATCCCTTAACCTTTGGGGAAAGAGAGAAATCCTATTCTTTCCTTGTCTATCCTACTTTTGTCACCCAGCCTAGACTGAGCATTTTAACCTCATATATCCCTGAAAAAATGAATTTCCTCTTCTACTCCACAAATATATCTACATATCTTAATTTGGATAAATGCAGATAGAAGACACATGACAGACACTCTCAAATATTTGTAGGTTTGACTTGTAGGAAAAAGATTAGATTTCTTCTATTTTGACTTTAGTAGGAGAACCTAGAACCAAAAGATAGACATTTCTTTGACTCTGATAATTTACTTTCCCTTTCCCAGTCTTCTGGGCTAGCAGAAGGGAGCTAAGTGAGGAGGGCAGTATTAGTAGGATCAGAAGAGAATGTGGTGGGAAAATATCACTTTAACTCCATAAAGTTGGTTGAGGAAAGTATTTTGGAAGACTTTAAACAATTAGACAAATATGAATTTTTGGCAAAATTACATGTAAAATTTGCCCATTGGTAAAGAATTGAAATATTTTATATGGGTTTGAAGCCAACCAAAATTGCATTTCATTGCATTTGGTAATTTATACACAAACACAGGACAGCTAAGTGGCATTGTGGATAGGAGTGCAAGCTCTAGAGTCAGAAGAACCTGAGTAAAAATCCAGGCTCCGTGACTTTGGGCAAGACACTTCACTCTGTTTGCCTCAATTTCCTCATATGCAAAATGAGCTGGAGAAGCAAAAAGGCAAACTACTCTAGTATCTTTCTCAAGGAAACATCAAATGGAGTCAGGGAAAGGTGGACACGATTGAAAGGACTCAACAACAGCACAGACTTTTAAAGAAAAAAAGCACTCTCAGTGAAAAATTAAGTTAGACAGAATATTCAAGCTTTGCCATATTAATAAAGCAACCTTAGAATTTTCAAGCTCTGCTATATTACTGAAATAAAAACAAATTTTCCTTCCTTAAAGGAATACACTAAGGGATCTTTCAAAACCACTAGTAGTCAAGATTTTAACTTTCACCCAAGTACTTAATAATTTGAATGAAAACTCTCTTGTATACATGCCTTATGTACCATCACAAAACTGGTGTATTTCTCCAGAGTTGTATATTGTAAGAAATTAATACTATCAAGTCTATAAATAAAATATAATTAAAAACTCATTATAAAGATCTCCTGGGACATCATAGTTATTTTGTTGTGATGGATTTTTTTTCTTTCAATGAATGAATTGCTAATAGTTATTTTACTAGTCTTTATGTACTAGAGACAGAACCTACAAATATTCGAGAGTGTCTGTCATGTGTCTTCTATCTGCATTTATACAAATTAAGATATGTAGATATATATTTGTGGAGTAGAAGAGGAAATTCATTTTTCCAGGGATATATGAGTAGCTACATATTAGTAGCTAATTAGAAAGTAAAAAGAAGTTATTGACCTCTTAAGAAAGGGAAAATAGATGGTATCTAACTTTTACTCATCCTCACTTTCTCCTCAAGATTTAATTTGTTGGTTAGAATGAGTATTTAAATGGGTTTGGTTTAGTTGGTTAACTAGTTTGAAATTGAGAGCAGTGAGTAGAAGGATGATTGCTACTTGTTGAAAAAAACAAAACCATTAATTGTTCTGCTTTCCTTTTCCCATCTTAAAGTGTAAACAGTTCTTTTATTCAGATTGAGGTGTGGCACCAAACTAGTGAAAATATTTGGTGTTGGTTAGAAAATGTATTGCATAAATTTCAAACTAGATAAACAAAGCATTGTTTCCATGGATTATATAATACTAAGCCATGGGGATACTTTTGTTATATTGAACCTTTCTTTCTAGTGATATTTATTACAATATCATTTTGACTTTACTGTAGCAGTTAATCTGTTGATTCTTCTTAATAAAATGATAGTTCACAATGCTGATCCAAGAATATAATGTAACCAAAAATAGTGCTATGAATCTGAGTTGATTTGCAGTTATTTTGGCCTCTATAAGAATAAAGCAAGACTTTCAAAATACGTGGATTCATTTCACATATACTCATAATAAAATATAATTTCTTAAACAATTTTATAATTACTTCAAATGTTCAGAAGTTCTCTTCTTTCCATTCAATCAACCAGCATTTATCCAATGAATTGTATGTTGTTAGGTTCTTGGGATTCTAGGAATCACCAGTAAATGGGGGGATGAAAAAAGATCTTGCGTGTTAGGTAGCATTCACTGAACTTGGAAGGAAATTAGGTATCTCTAAAAGGAGAGGGGCAGAAGGGATTATATCACAGACCAGAGGAACACTCGGTGCAAAGGCACAAAATCAGGAGGTTGAATGTCACATTCAGAGATCATTAAATGGTCTCTTTGGGTGGAACATTGAGTACATGAAAAAAAGTAACATGAAATAAGTTTGGAAAAGTATAGCTAGAGCTAAATTTTGAAAAGCTCAGAAATCTTAAAACTTAATTGAAGCTTTTAATTATTTTTACATATTTGTATTTATACATATATTTGCCTACTCTCTTTTCTTAATTTGAAGATCACAGGATGCAGTATGAAAACAATCATGTTCCCAGTTTACAGCTTTAAAATTCAACAATCTTTTGTTACTTCAATATTAATAACTTCTTCCAACCAGTAGGGATGGGTGAATATACCACATTGCCATGCAATGCTATCTGTGGAAAATTGAACTGATTTATTATATTAAGTACTCTAAGAGCAATACTCATAGATGGTTCCTAGAAAAAAGGGTAGCTGGCTTTGAAAGAAATGATCATGTTTTTATTGATGTAGCTCATGAGACCTGATAATATCTTTAGTTGACAAGGTAACCATAATTTGAATGATTGCTTTTATAAAAATCTGTTGTAACTGTAAATTTTGTAGGTGAACTTGGATTGGGCAGTGAACTAGGAGTGTTTTAATTACATTAATACATATTTTCTCTCTTTCCCCCTTTATTCAGGACTTATCTGGTTCCATTGATGACTTGCCCACAGGAACAGAAGCAACTTTGAGTTCAGCAGTGAGTGCATCAGGCTCCACTAGCAGTCAAGGGGATCAGAGCAATCCTGCACAGTCACCCTTCTCTCCTCATGCTTCCCCTCATCTTTCCAGTATCCCAGGGGGCCCATCACCTTCCCCTGTGGGCTCTCCTGTTGGGAGTAACCAGTCAAGATCGGGCCCAATTTCTCCTGCAAGTATTCCAGGTATTACTGATTTATTTTGATTTTATTTGGATAGCAAAGCTGAGTCTGGGCTTAATGAATTAGAACAGTTAGATCCCCATCAATGAAGTACTTGAAATATTCTATTTTGGGGATTAAAATGACCCAGCAATCTGGCAGGGCAGTTATTCGTCATAAGTGCCCAATTCCAAAGTATCGCTAATAGTCACTGAAATTCTCTCTTCTCTCTTCTCTCCCACCCACTCCAGTAATTGAGTTAAATGACATATGTCTGTTTTTTAATATTCCTTAGTTTACATGTTTTTTGCTTTGCCAAAGCCAAATAATCTTCCTTTTTGCCTACATACATCTTTACAGTGTTTCTGCTTAATCAGAACACTGTATCAGCAAATTCCACTAAACTCTTGTCAAGTAGAATGTTAACCAGTGGGTTTGTGTTTATGACTCTATCTCAGTATAAAATGTTGTATTATTTTCAAAAACCTTATAAATTCATGCTTGTAGTAGTATGTTAATTCATTCATCACAGTATATTTGAGAGATTTTTTCCTAGTGTGTATTTCTAACCATCTCATACTTGTTAGCATCTCATGCAACTTCTCAGAAATGCAGTTGTTTTTTGTTAGTCACTTTATATATCTAAGGACACAATTTCTCTTATTAAGTATATGGAACATTTTTTTTAATCAATCAAGGAGCATTTAGTAAGTGCTTATTCTCTGCCAAACACTAAGCCAAGCACTGAGGATACAAAGAAAATGAAAAACAAAGAAGCTCATATTCTAATGATTGAAACAACATGGAAATAACTATAGATAGATATGTATCTGTATTTTTATATAGATACATATAGTATATATGAAGCTTAGTTGTGGAATATATTTCATTGTTTCTGCTACAAATTAGACATCATTTATATATGTATATATATATATATACACACATATATATATATATTACTTTGGCTAAAATGGTATAAGTAGGTATAATGGAACATGCTTGCTTTCTCTTCTGAACTTGCCCCCCTGGTTCCTTTATGAGTTTACTGATGGATGCTGATTCCCAGATCATAAGTCTTATTGTTTTTAAGAGTGACATTTCCATACTGCTTTTCTTCTATGATAGTATATATTTCTGAGTGCTAGCTATTCACTGATAATGATATGTGTGCAAGGATGTTACCTAGGATAAACTTTCTTTGTCTTTGAAGCCTGTGCTGAAATTTCCCTTCTTCTTTATGGAACATACAATCATAAAAAATAAGTCTTGAAACACTCAGGAAACCAGGTACTTGTTATGTCTAAGATTGGAAGTACTGCTCTGAAAGAGTTTATTTTATAGAAAATCTTCTAATTTGGCCAATTCCATTTCAAAAACCATGACTGCATTTCAGTCATCTGTTGTGACTTCCTCAGTGTGAGGACTGCACCTCTACCAAAAAAGACTGTACCCTTGTCTGCCATAACTTTGATAGTAGTCTTTGTGCATTTCTGTGCCTAAAAATTCCTTTCCTCTGAGCTATAATCATCTCACAGACAAGGCTCTCCAAAAATTATGCTGGTTTTTCTAGGGTTACTTCCTCACCAAGATGAGGCATCTTGTGGCTCCTTTTAAGAAATTTCACTTCTTTGAATTTTGTTCTTTTGAAATGTAAGACTGTTGTTGATTCTTTATTTTTCCCCAACACATGTCCTTCCAAGTTTGACATCTGTGTTGTGGCAAACATAAGCTCTGATTTGAAATTTTCTGAACATTAGGAAGTCAGGTAGGAAATACCTATCCCAACTTGAAAATAAGATACCAAGATAGGACAGCAGTTATATTTCACATAGAAGTTGTGTGGAAAAGGATACAACAAAGAAGGTACTAGTGGCAGATTAGAAGAGAAAGCTTTATAAAAACTGGAAAAAAATAGACCTTTGTCAATGCTTGGATTTTTGAGATGTGTATTAATTCTACTTTCTAAGCACTAAAAATCATTTGAGGCTGTGTAGTAATCACCAACCTAAAATAGTTAGAGCTACAGAGGGAATCTCCATTCCAGATATTTTAACAATGTTAATTATATTTTGACCAATATTGATAATATGGCTAAACAATGAGGCATTATGGAGTAGAGTATCAGTTTTGGAGTCAGTGGGGCACAACTTCTTCCCTGACTGATAAACTAGTGAACTAGCTGAACTTGGGCCATCCACTTATGTTTTCAATGCCCTCCCAATAAAACCTTTCCAGAGACATTGCCAGACTCTTGTCAGTACAAGGAGATTCCACCTACACATGGAACTCTCTACACTGATAAACTCTCTGGCCCAAATGCCACCACCCAAAAGTGAAGATATTCTTAGTATCTTCACACTCCCCTTATTTCAGAATGGCCTCATTCCTATTCAGGTTCTATTTCTATGTAGTTCCCGATGTTTTTTCTCTCTATCCTTCTCCCTTCTGGTTCCCCAACAAATCTAAATGTTGGAATATATGAAAATGAGATCTACCCTCTGAAATTATTAAATCAGTCAGATTAGGTTCACTTAGAAACCCTATGTAAGATGCAGCTTCATAAACAAGAATTTGGTTCGTTTCTTCACTTTTATTTTTTTCTCCACTTTCTTTCTTCCTCTCTATCCTCTGTCTTTAACATGTATATCCACCCCCACCTTGATTTGTTTTTTTCTGACCTCACTTTTGTCCCATTACCTCCTGCTGTATCTTGCTACTGCCTCTCCATGTGATGCAGATTGGCTCTTTCAATCATTGTCTCTCCAGCAAGTCATTGTAAAATGAGCAGCTGTTATGTAGCTGATAGCCATGATGAGGAAAAGCCAAAATATTGGAGGGGATCTTGCTGGGAAGAGCGTTTGAATAAAGGTGTTGCTTTCCCAGTGTTTGTTGGAAAAGAATCATCATTTTCTCCATCTCTGCTCTGGGTAAATAAAATTGACAACTAATGAGAAACATCACAAAGGTAGATAAACAAACCACCTACAATAAAACCTCCCAAATGGCTGATTCTGTTCAGTGCCTGTTTAAACTGTTTCTCCACCCACTGCAAATTTGCCCTCCTATGTTGCCTTCTGACAAACATTTCAAGTTTCATGGGAATTGCTACCATGATGCACTTGCATAACATTGGCACTGGCATATCCCTAACTCAGTGGGGCATTTCCTTCCTGCATTCCTTTTGAAAAGCAGGATGGAGATTTTCTATGGTAAGTAGCCACATGGATCAGCTGCCTTTATTTGCACATTACTGGGTTCCAGCATTGTAGCCATCTATAGTTGGGGAAGGTACAGAAATCTGCTTCTGACTGTTTAATTTATACATGTATTTAAGAACAGAAATACATGTGCTTTGCAGTGCCATGTGGTGGTAAATTCTTGCATTCACTTGTTCTCCCCCCTTCCTCCCTTACACACAGTCTTTTAATTCCCCTAATTCATATTGGTAAAGTTTCATATGGAATGGAAGCCACAGCTCCCTTCCCTCTCCCACTCTCTCCCACTGAATTTCTTGTCATTGTAGTTAAAGAAAATGTACTTAATTAAAGCAGTCCCAATACCTAATGTAGTCATTCCTGCCATTTATGGGTGCCATGCACTAATTTCTTTGTAAAAAATTAATTTCTTTTCTTCCTTAACTTTTTTGCTTTATGTTGCATCCCAGATTCTTTGATTGCTTTTTTTGTTATGGAGCAGGAGCCATGGCTGCCTTTTATTTGGTGTGCGTCTAACTCTGTGGCTCATTCTACCTATCACACTCCTAGAAGCTGACACAGCACATCAAAATGCGCTGCTGTTGCCAGAAGATTTAGTGGATGTTAATTTCAGTTGTCTTGCCTCCTGTGCCAGCCGTTCCAGTTTACTAACAAAGCAAAAATGTAAATAAGCCCAACAATTTTTTTTATTTTTATTTTATTGGCCAAAGGCTTTTGTCAGCTTTTTTCTCCTGTGCCATGTAAGCAGCAACAGTATTTAAATATTAAGAAGGGTGAGTTTACTGTGGGAGATTGCTGATGGGCTGGGCAAGTATTAACCCATCAATATCCAATAACATCTTTTTTTGGAGCATTTGCCACCATTTTTCTTCTTAAAATTTGAGGGAATTTTAAACTACTCTTCATCAAGTGTGTTAGAGACAGGAAGTAATGACTTCATGGACTTTCCATTAATTATTTCCCAAAAAATATTTCAGTTCCTTGTCTTTTTTCTCCTTTATCTTTTAGCATTAGCACCAAATCAAATTTCAGATGAAAATAGGTATTTTTTTTTCTTGAAGCTAGAAGATTCAGTGATCATTGCTTATAAAAACAAACCAAAAAAAAAGTAGATATCCTATGTCACTATTACCAAATGTTTAGTTTGCATTGTACCTATTCTGCCCATATATGCATTAGATAAAATGATTGCATGGATACTAATCAAAAAACATGTTCCCTGACATCATTTTATCAGTAATATGATATATCTACTTTTTTGTATATATCTTTTTTAAAAGCTTTTTATTTTCAAAACATATGCATAGTTTTCAACATTCACCTCTGCAATACCGTGTTCCAAATTTTTTTTTCTCCCTCCCTTCCCCCTTCCCCTCCCTAAATGGCAAGTAATCCAGTATATGTTAAATATGTGCAATTCTTCTATACATATTCTACAATATCATGCTGAACAAGAAAAATCATATCAAAAAGGAAAAAAAATGAAAGAATGAAAAATGCAAGCAAACAACAAAAAAGTGAAACTACTACATTGGGATTCATACTCTGTCCCCTCTTTCTGAGTGCAGATGGCTCTCTTCATCACAAGATTATTGGATCACTTCACTGTTGAAAAGCGCCAAGTTCATCAGAATTGATCATTATATAATCTTGTTGCTGTATACCATGTTCTCTTGGTTCTACTCACTTTACTTAGCATCAGTTCATGTAAGTCTCTCCAGGCCTTTCTGAAATCATCCTACTGATAATTTCTTATAGAACAATAATATTCCAAATATTATTCATACACCATAATTTATTCAGCCATTCTTCAGCTGATGGGCAACCACTCAGTTTCCAGCTTGAAAATAATATTTTTATAGTTATATGTAAAACATTTTTTTCAGCACAGAAGATAGAAAAAAAAATGAGTTTTTAAAAGTTTGATATGTTTTCCTCTTTGATTCTTTCTTTTCCTTTTTTGAAGATCATTGCTTTCTCCCTCTCCTTCTGCCCTCTTCAGTGCAGCTATCAGAGTAAATTAAAGAGTTTTGGGAGAGCAGAAAATTAGAACTGAAGATACAATCGTGTAAAATGTAAGACCCTGAAGAAAAGGGAATATTATTGTAAATCCTTAGTTGGACAAAGGCAAATGTCTTCTCCTCTCCCCACCACCCTGGGATTTATGTGCATAATACATAGGATGAAAGATGAAGTTCCATCCTTGTACTCTCTGTAGTTTTCAAGTCATTTCAGCTTTCTTCAGCTTTTCTGAAACTAAAATATTACAGATATCAAAGGTTTTTATCTCCTTTATAATGATTATGGCAATGATGTTTACTTTATATTAGTTAATTTACACTAAGTTTATCTCTCAAGAACTTTGCTGACAGATCAATTCCTACAGGATGAGAGAAAGAGCCCTAATGACAGCTAGCTATGATGTTCTTCATCTATTTAAGAAAAATCTTAAATGCTACAAACATGAATTGAGGAAAGTGTTTATAAAACTAAGAGTTCTTTCCCTCTTTTTTTTTTTTAAACAAGTGAGAGTAGATAACAATCTACACTGACATGGCTGCAGATACATACAGGAAGATAATTTGGTTATAAAGATAATTCTCTTGGTTAATTTGACATTCAGACAAGCAGGCACTGGAAGGATGCTTAATGGAAAAGAGAAAAATGAAGAGCAGTAAAGAGGCAGTCATAGGCCAAAGTGAACAGGAAGGTTTTAAGGTGATAGGAAATGATAGTTCCTAGTCTAATTTGTCATAGTTAGTGCTCATAAAATGAAGAATGATTGTAACAAATCAGTTTTTTTTTTTTATGAAGACATTTCAAGACCTAGATTTTTTTTTCCTTTTTAGATGTTTAGATACCCATTCTTCCTAAATGGATAGGTTATACAAGTACATGGCTAAAAACTTTGTGTGAAAAAGATATCTAAATTTTAGTTGATTCATAGCTAAATATATTAACAACAATAGCTGACATTTACAGTGCTTTAACATTAGCAAAGCTTTTTAAAAATATTATCTCACTTGATCCTCATAATATCCTTGGATGGTATTTGCTGTTATTTTCCCCATTAATACAGGTGAGGAAATAGAGTTTAAGTGACTTGCCCAGGATCACACAATTAATATGTGTCTGGAGCAGAATTTGAATTTAGTTTTTCTGAATACATGACTACTGTACCTCCTAAATCTCCCCATGAATCCATAGTGTGAACAACTTCCTTCTCCATGCCCTACCACTCTTTAAAAAAAAAAAAATGGCTCATTAGACTGTGTGCCTTAATGAAGGTTTTTGCCCATTAACTTGACAATCATATTCTGCTCTTGCTAAACTTCTTCTTATTTATTGTTTATATGTCTGGGAGCCAAATTTTAATAGAGACATTGATAAACTTCCAGCAGAAAGCAACTCAAATTTGAGGGAGAGCCAAACTTTATCATGAAAATGACTGAAAGATTTGGGGTTATTTAGAAGAGCACATGATGGCTAAGTCTTTGAAGGGCTTTCCAAGGAAATCAAGTTTAGACTTATTTTGTTTAGTAAAGGAAGTCAGAGTTAGAACAATGAATATAAGTAAGGATGAAGTTACTTCAATTTAGTTCAATTTCCAGCCAATAAAAATAACATTTTCTTAAAGGTGAAGTGAGTTACATTGAATTGTCAAGATCATTGGAAATTTTCCATTAGAGACTAAACTTTTGTCAAAGATTTTATAGAACAAGTTTCTCCACAGAAGAAATTAGACAAAATGACTTAAAAGACCCCTTTTAATTCAATTCATCCAACATCTGTACACTGCTTACCACATGCACAGGAATATGTTATTCTTGGTGCAATAAATGTACTTTTGTGTTGGTTGTTTCGTAGAGGGATACGATAGAAATTGCCCCAAAAGTGTATAAAAGCAGAGTGTTTTGTGAGGTCAAAGAGAAGAAAGATTGTTATTGATTAAGGACATTGACAAAGCTTTCATAATCATGTAACTCATGTTTATCTAGCATGAGAGAAAATTTTGAGATCTACCAATCATCTTCTTCAGTTGCCCTGAAAGGTAGATAATTCAAGTGTTACCCTCTTTTTTTTTTTTTCAGAGAATTTAAGTGACTTGTCCATTATCACACATCTAGTAGTTTTTAAAGATGGCAGGTAGAACTTGAATGTAAGCCTTTTTATTCAAGCTCACACTCATTTCACAAATAAGACCACCCTCCAGATGAATACATTTAAGTTAACCTTAACAGCATGGATAGAATTTCAGCAGGTTGGAACGAGAAGAAAATACTATTAACAGCATGAAGAGAGAGGAAGTAAAGCATAGGACTTTTATTCTATTTGGCTCCAGCTTGGAGGCAAAGGGAAAAGTATGAGAAGGCTGCAAATATTGGGTGGTGTCGAATCTTGAGAGTCTTAAATGTCACTCAGAAGTTTGAACATTCCTTACTAGGAAATAAAGAGCCAGCTATTGAAGGGCTGTAAGTAGAGAAGTAGCATTTAACCTGTCAGTGATGTGAAGGATTCTTTGTGGTTAGAAGAGAGCAGAGGCAGAGGAACATTGCTGAGATGATGGCAGTAGTCCATGCAAAGAGTAATGAGGATCTGAATTAGAGTGGTAGCCGTGGTTAAACTGACAATATCTAGCAGCTGCTTAAAGGTGGGAGCTGAGGGCAAAGGTAGAGTTAAAGATAACAAATAGCAAGGTTTTTAACAAGGAAGATCATGAACAATAAAATCATTGATAGAAATGGTGAAATCAGAAGAAAGAATAGGTTTTTGAGGAAGAAAAGATCAGCTCAGTTTTTGAAAATGTTGAATCTTAATTTGGGGATTTTAATTCATTTCTATCTAATGAAATCCTAGCATGTGAATTTTAATGAAAATTAGATAATTTCAGAAATGCATTTTTAATGCAAATGGGTTTTGGATATATTCATTTTCACTGTAACTTTGGTGTAATCTTAAATGTTATAGCTTTAGATCACAGGACATATTTCACTTGAAAGCAAGCTTTATAACTTTACCTGGAAAACTTTAGGGCATCTATCAAAATTTTTTTTTCATGGTTTCGCCGGGGGTAAAAATTCTACAACAGCTTGTTGTAAGGATAATGCATGCTGGTTATTGGCAAACAGCAGAAAATATAAAAAAATACACACACACAAACACACCCCACCACCACCAAATGTGGTTGCTCTATCCATGTTTTTCTTCCATGGTGTTACACAAAACCAATTTAGATTTTGCAAAACAAGGATACTGATAAGACTGTATTTCCCTTCCTGACAAGGAAAACATTTACTTTTATGCTGCACACAAGAATAATTTTACATCCTTTCCAACTGAAGCTTTCCAACAATATGCTTTTTTCTTGGGAAGAAGAAAAGAAATGGAAGTTCTAAATAGATTTAGTGGATTAGTAATGAGGTACAGAGCCTTTTTACCTTTCTTAATGGTTCAAATTCAGAATCAAGACATCTTTTCATTGTTGCTTATTTTCTTCTTACTGTTCAGCCATTTTTCAGTCACATTTGACTTTTTTCATGACCCTATTTGGAGTTTTCTTGGCAGATATCTGGAGTAGTTTGTCATTTCCTTTTCCAGCTCATTTTACAAATTAGGAAAGTGAAGCAAATGGGATTGTGATTTGCCCAGGACCAGACAGCTCATAGATACTTAAGGCTATATTTGAACTCGGATCTTCCTGACTTAAAGCCCTCTACCCTTTATCTACTGAATCATCTAGCTGTACTAGCTGATTACCTTCAGTAATAGTCTCAAGTGTGTTTCCAGAAAATAGTCACTTAAATTGCTGATAACACTATTAAGTTGTAGTTTGGTTGCTGATACTCTTATGTGTATGCATTTTTATTATTTTATTCCTTCAACTGGCTTAAATGATTAAAAGATTTCTTTTGCATTTAACAATTTTTTCTCAGTGTTATCTATGTAGTTACAAATAGTGCCTTTATATATATGTGTGTCTGTGTCTGTGTCTTTGTGTGTGTGTCTGTGTCTGTCTGTATTTACAAATGATAGTCCTTGGGCATTTTTTTCTCCCAAAGCAAACATTAAGCACTTATATACAGAGTCTTGTGTCAGGTGTTAGAAACCGAAACAAAGACAAAATCTAGCCAATTCATCCACTCTAGAAAGATTAGGAAACTGTATTGATCCAAATTTAGTGAAAATTTAGATTTAGTATAATCTAAGCTAAGATTTATATAGTGTTTTATTTTATTTGATTCTCACAACATCCCTGGAGGCAAGTATGCTATACACACAAACACACACGTGCATATTCATATGATGTAACTATATAATAATATCCCCATGGGCATCTTATTATCCACATTTTGCAGTTTTTTGTTTTGTTTTTTTTTAAATTGAGACTAACAGGGGCAGCTAGGTGGCGCAGTGGTTAGAGCACCAGCCCTGAAGTCAGGAGGACCTGAGTTCAAATGTGGTCTCAGACACCTCCTAGCTGTGTGACCTTGGGCAAATCACTTAACCCCAATTGCCTCAGCAAAAAAAAAAAAAAAAAAAAAAATTGAGACTAACAGAGTTAATTGCCCAAGATTACACAATTACACAGCTAATAAGTGTCTAATACAGAATTTTACTCTGGTTTTCTAAACTAAGAATCCCATACTCTAACTACAGTATTGCATAACTACCTCAGGAAAAAAAAAGGAATAAAATTGAAATGTCTATAAAAGTAGATGAACCTTTGAATGGCATGCTGAGAAATTTTCATTTCTCCTACAGATAATGAGAAAACCACTGAAGATTTTTGAGCATGCAATTGGCATGGTCAGATCTCTTTAAGGATTATATCTAACTCAAATAGAAACATTTTTTGGGCTGACTTAGAAGACTATAAATCAGCATTAATACTGTGGGATTATATTTTTATAAATATTTTTCAATAGTATTTTCATTCTTAGAGATGGGGAGGGGGAGGCAGGAATTTTAACTTTTGCTTTAAAGTATTTTAATCATAATAATCCTGTGAGGTAAGTAGGGTAAATATTATTAACTCCATTTTACAGATTAGGAAATTGAGGCCCAGTGAAATTGTGACTTGTCCTGGGTCAGAGGGATAATTATGTCAATAAGTCCTAGAGCTGGAACTAGCCTTTATTCTTCTTAATTCTATGTTTTATTTTCACTGTGACCCATTTCCTCCTACTTTCTATCCCACTAGAAATGAGCATTTAGATTTTATACAATTTAAATTTCCAGGTGGTTTTACTTATACTATTTGATTAATTTCTTCCTTTTTTCCTACCTTTTTGTAGATTAAGCATAAATCCAACATAGAGATGCCCAATGTGACAAATACATAGTTTTTCTCCTTTTTTTAAGCATGGTATTACCTGTGACTAATGGGTTTTTTGCTGTATATCTGGCAATCTTATCAGTTACTTTTGATGCTATTATCAGGGAATACAAAAAAAAGCTTTTTAAACACCCACTTTGGTGTTT
This sequence comes from Myrmecobius fasciatus, assembly GCA_023553655.1. Taxonomy (NCBI): domain Eukaryota; kingdom Metazoa; phylum Chordata; class Mammalia; order Dasyuromorphia; family Myrmecobiidae; genus Myrmecobius; species Myrmecobius fasciatus. Next base: position 65,307 of record JAJPUD010003577.1, on the reverse strand, counting down.
ATTTTCTTTTTTTTTTTTTTTCTTTTTTTTTTTTTAGTTGGATGGACTGTCACCACTCTGAGTTTATGGTAAGATTTAACTGGCAGTATGTCTTGAGTTAACGCAACATGCTTCCACAGTTTAGTTGCAGTTGGCATTAAACTCAATTGTTGTGTCTTTTCACTGAGAAGTCAGAATGCAAATGAAAGTATACTGCAAAAGCTTCAAAAAGTTCATTTTAGTCTAGAGGAAATACACTCATTGACAATGTTATTAGAAATGGAGACAAAACAAAATATAACGCCTGGCAACCTGTTATGGTCTGCATATTCCCACCAGTAGTCTGCATTAGAGTCTTTTTGCAGATGACTAAATTTTCTAAACATAATGCTTAGTATTTAGAGGAGAAACCTAAGCCTTTTGCAAAGGGAGTTATGTTTATGTCCTCAAATAACTGTGAAGTGAAATTATGATGATGCATTGATTGATTACAGCCGTTAAGTCTCTTAGTCATCAGTTTCATCCCTTCCTCTCAATTCCCACACTTGCACCTTTGATTTCTCTTCCACAACAGGGTGATGTGGGTTGTCATTGACTAATGAAGAACAGAATTGGTTTCGGCATGAGACAAACGGAATGCCGACACCAATCCCAAAATGCATTAATCTTTAATAATCCACATCTGCATGTTTATAAATGATATAACCAGGGTTTGTTAATGTTGATATTCCCCCTTCCAAACAGAAAGTGACATAGGAGTTTGTACTTGCAAACTACATTAAAGGCACACAGCTGAATGCTCAGAGTGTGACCTTGCTGAGGATACCAAAATTAATGAATCTTTTAAGTTGATTAAAAAATGTAATGCGTTGCAAGGACTCCCAAAGCAATGATTGGGATTTACTGTTATTGGATAAGCTAGGTGATTTTCTAAAGAAGGCCAACTCACCCAGTTATTCCCTTAAACTTGTTTCCTTTCTTGTTTTCTTAATTCATAATTCCCTTGACTGGCTTTAGTCTCTGCTCTTGTTGTTTTTGTTGGCCAGTTTATAAGCCACTTTATATTACACACACACACACACACACACACACACACACACACACACACACACGAATTTCTGTTCATAATCATACATGGCCATATTAACTTCCAAAGTAAACTTTTCTACCCTTTTAAGTAATTTAAATTTGGGAAATTAAAGGAAAATGTTTTTGTGACTGAAAAGTTTGAATAGAATGTTGTTTTACTTAACTTGGCTGTGATGTCACAAATAAATCTTGACTTTCTGCTTACCTCCCATTTTTCTCCTAAACATGTCCTAAAATGCGCTATTTCCCTTGAAGGAAAAAAAAACCCAGCAATAAATTTTCATAATTAATGATATGTAGCTATGTTTTTAATCTCCTTCAAAAAATAGATTTTTCCTTTCATTGGTACATGTTTGAAGCTCTCCACATACTCCTTGTATCCACATAGTCCTTTGTATCTTGTATCTCTTATTTGTTTCATTCCATGTGTGCTCCCTATATTTAGTAATCTAAAGTTCTGCTGGTTCTTTTAAGATGTCTGACATCAATGTACCACTTAGACTGTCTGTCTAGTCTCTTGCTACATGACCACCACCTTCTTTTCCAAATGAAAGATATCTCTGACTTTGTTTTTCTTTTTTGTTTGTTTTCCATAAACATAAATTACTGTTTGAAATGGTTTGTACCCATTTTCATATTCTATATACTTCTCATTTTCCTTTTGGGAGCCTGCAGTTTTGACTTGTTTGAAATTGTTGTATTCCAGCATCATCATTAGGCAAATCCAGAGATAGTACTTCAGATGAAATTCACAAAATCTAAAAATTACATAGAATTGAAACTGTCAAACTTGACTCTCATTTCTAAATTTGAGACTGCTTTTAAGTGAATAAAAACAAAACTCATTGTAGAAATCTGTTACTAATCCAAATAGATCATTTAGATGTAGGTATTACTCCTGAAACTCTTACCATGTATAGTTTTTTACCTTTGAAAATAGAATTAGAGTAGTATCATGAGCTTATCAGAAAGAAAAAAATTAATAAGGAAAAACTTACTAAGCTGATGACTTGAGAAATTTTTCCTCCTTACCCTGTTTTCATAATTTTTTACAAAGAAGAATAACTATAGTTCCACATTTTTAAACTATGCCTCTCTCCTGCAGCAGTTTGATTGGGGGTGGTAACATCCCATGAATCATGATGCATGTAAATCTCTAAATCTCTGAATTGAAATTACAATTCAAGCTAGGAGCAGATCCAGCCCAAGAATCTCCCCCTTTTTGAGTAATCTAAAGCTTCTGAATCAGTCATTTCCCCATCTGTGTAGTTCACCCTTGTATAAGGTGAATTCCAACACAAAGTATTTAAAATCCTTACGCTGGGAGTTATAACAGGAAAATAGCAAATGACAGAGCACTCTGGAGTTATGCCTGTTTATTAACCCAGCTTTAATGATAAAACATAGTGGGATCCTGTTCCATTGACAGGCTCATTGTTTGAAAAGCCTCCTGATGCACACTAAGAAATTGGCAGTAAATGATGAGGGGGTTAAAAAAAAAAAAGAAGTAGTTTTTTTTTTAAAGGTGACACATTTCACATTGCAAAATTTCTGATGAGTTTATTTTTTGCCTTAAGTTTTCTTGCAATAGTATAAACATTGTCTAAGTAGTCATGTCAATTAGTTATTACAAATTAAATTTATTTGATAATTTAAAAATTCATAGAGGCTAAGTTGGAAAATAAATGACTCAGCTCCAAAGAAAATATGATTATCTCAATCATTTTGTACATTTTAATTTGAAGTAACCCAGTGGATAGAATGCTAGACAAGAGTCAGGAATACATGAATTCTCATTGTCTCAGAAATTTGTTAGCTGTGTGAGTTCTTGGACAAATCATTTAACCTTGTTCTACCTCTCATTTGTAAAATGGCGATAATAACAGTATGTCTTACAGGGCTGTTGTGAGAATCAAATGAGATAGCATATCTAAAATGATTCATGATCCTTAAAGAGCCAAAAGACAAACAAAAAAAAAAGTTGACCATTAATATCAGAGCAACTACTACTACCACCACTACTTGTACTACTGCTACCATCACTACTACTATAATTACCATTATTATTGCTGTTGCTGCTACTACTACTACCCTACCATCACCACCATCATTACTATAGCTACTACTATTGTTGCTGCTGCCATTACTACTACTAGTACAACATTGCTCTTTTATCTATTCTTTCCTGAGTACTTTGCACAAAGTAACCTCCCACTTTTAGAATATTGACCATCTTAAAATTCAGAAGAGGTCTGTCTGTCAACATACTTGGGAGGATATCTTCTATAGGCTACCAACCAAGAATCTATAGGAAACTGTCAAAAGATTTGTTCAGAACATTAGCCAGGTAATGTTCATATTAGCAAAACACCTGAAGTCAGCATGAGCTGATGAACATTGAATTTGACTTTTTTGGTATATGTTGGACATTAGCCAACCAGAATTTCAGAATTTAGGAGATATAATTATAGATACAAACATTATCTGTATATATTTGTGTGTATATACATTCACATACATTTATATTAGATTATTTGGACTAAAAATGAGTCTATAGAATTTTAGTCAAATTCTCTTGTTTTATGGTTGAGGAGATTGAGGCCCACAGAGATTTAACAGTTCTTGCCAGTCACAAAGCTAATAAATACCTAGCAAAGTCAAAATTTAAACCCACTTCTTCCAGCTCCCTATCCTTTCTCTTTACCATGCTCCTTTATGTCCTGTGAATTTGTAAATAACTTAAAAACATAGGAGTTTCATTATAATTACATGTTGTCATTCAAAACTTAGTTACCAGAGAATGGAAACAGCATAAAAGACTTCAGAATGCATTTTAGGATATAGATTGCTTTTTTGATGTACCTCATCTGGATGCCACATTTTACAAGGTTATTTAACTTTGGTCTAGCCAACAGTACCTTTTTTCATTCATATGACTGTGTGGTTCATCCACACATCAGTTCTTCCCTTAGTACATAAGTACATAGTACATTGTATAGATTTTAAGTCACAAATTTTGAAAGACCATCTCCTCTTCTTTCACCTCTTCCTCACTCACTACTGGCACAGTTTTACCCATCACTAAACCTCCAGTCATTAAAAAGAGATTTGTTTATACAATATTTATTTTCAAAAAATTCCTATATAGCTATTGTAGTTAGAAAAAAAAATTGACATTCCATATTGTGTGAGTTCTTTATAAAGCAGTTTAAAATGAAAAGATATTTGTCTGTTTTTTTAAGTTTGCAGAAAAAGAAGAAATTGAATATACACACATAAATTGAAATATTATATAATTTTCAATCAGAACTTTAGAATTTTTTTTCCAGTTTTCTAACTCTAGCTTACAGTTTATTTCTGAATATCATTTAACAATATCTTTAGCATTAAGAGTTTTAGTTACTAAATAGGATTGTACAGGGTCTTTGGTTTCTTGAAAAAGTAGAACAATCTATGTAAGTCTAAATTAGAATTGTTGAGAGGAAATCTCCAGACTTAACTGTCTAAAGGGCATGTAATTTATAGGTTGTGTGCTTATATAGCATATTTCATTTTATGATTTGAATTAGTAACTTTTTCAAATAAAACTCAGCTATAATCTAGGTGTATAGTTAATTAACATATTTACATATATGTGTATGAAATAATATCCCAAACCCAATTCCTGAAGATTTTTTTGTTTGTCTTGTTTTTTTAAACAATAATTTCTAGTTTTTTTTCATATTGTCATTGATTGTCTTCATAGACTTACAGTGTGCTAGGACACAGACAGAGAAATGTATGACGGAAGATAGAGACAAGTGAAAACTTTTATTAAAGAAGGGGGAAAGGCAGTGACTTGGCTTTGAAAAGGCCTCTCTCTATCAGGCAGTATAGAATGGCGATCAAATGGGAAAAAAAGGGAGCAGGCAGGCGCCTCATCTAATCTTTCTCCTGGGGGCCCAGGTGGACAAATTGGCAACCCTGTTCACAGCTTTTTTTTTCCTTTCCCCTTTGTACCGTAAGAACTGCTAATCGGATCCATGCTGCTGCAACTGTGGTTAGTTATTAACAGAATAAAAGCAGATTTCTTCAAAAGAACGGGTGGGGGAAACGACTATACAAAATTGCAAGGTTGTTAGAATCTTAAATGCACAGCAGTCGATTTTTTCCCCCTATTCTGAATTATATGATGAATACAAGTCTTTCATCTGTCACTGTACCCATTTCTTCACAAGGCAGCCAAATATTAAGCTTATCAAACAAAAAAAAAAAATCTTAGAGCAGAAATATTGGGGAGAAGAAGAATGGGTATGAGAGTAGAATAAATTAGGTTTTGTTTTAATTAATTTGTCCTGGTGAGAAAAATATAAACTGCCTCATCTCTTCAATTTCTATTACTTATTCTGTCTTTTACCTTAACTTAAAGTAGGGATTAGAAAAGATTTAACTGGTAGTCACTCATTATTGAATATCTAGTGTCCTTCTTGAACATAGTATTTTGTTTATGGCTTTTCTTCCAGTTATCAGAATTATATAAAATTTCCTAGCAAGGTGAATAAGAAGTGTTTTCCCCCAAATCCCCCAACAATTCATTCCTCTCTACCCACCACCAACAAAAAAAGAAAGAAAAGAAAATTTAGCTTCATGACAAATCTCACTGTTATTTAAAAAAAAATCCCTAATAATTCTTTTATACTGTTAATTTTAGCTTTCATTTTACCCTTTAGAAATTACGTATTCAAGAAAATGGTATACCAACAGGTGATATCAAGTTCTGTAACTATATCATGTAGAAACATATACTGCTTAGGTGTAATATGTGAGTACAATAATAAAAGACCCTTTTCAAAGGTCCTAGTTTTGATTTAGATCTCTGAAGGGTAGACTTTTTAATGGTGGTTTTTAGGAAGCTTGAGTTCTATTTTCTGTTTTGTAATTTATTTTGTAGCAAACTTGTTTAGACCTTTTAAATTCATGTCTCAGTAGTGTTGTGAGCCTCACAGTGATAATACTAATATTTATTGGTTAAAATAGTGGGCTCTTAAAGTTTCTCTATGAAAAAGTAAATTATTATATGTTTAAGATGTGGAGTAAGGAGACAAAGGACAAATTCTCATTCCCATTAGGGAGTTAGGCCTTTGTGAAGCCTGAGGCTTCTGAATTGTCATTATCTCCATTTGTTCTTTATTATCAGTACTGATGTGTAAATCATAAATAGTAATGTTTCTAGTCCATATGACTAGATTTCTGTGGGGAAATACTTGCGTAGGGCATATGCCAGTCATCTTTATTTATTTATTTATTTATTCATTTATTTTTTAACAACTGGATGGTGTAGAAGATGAATTTCCAAGTCAGATCCAGGGGACTATGCCACTGGCTTTGTCCCCTTGAGACTGGGGATCTCTGAATTCATGATCAGATGAACATTAACCTTTGATCTAAGGGATGGCAGCTTCCAAACTTAAGGAAGTTTATGAAGGTTAAAGCAACAGCAATTTTACTGCCATTTGCTAAATAGACTAATAAATTTTTTTTTCTATATTATGATGTATCGATAGAGGCAATTCTATATTTTACTGGTCTTAACACATTTTGAAAGTTCTCTCAAAGTCTTTTCTGCAGTTACCTTTGAATCAAGTCCTTTAAGAGCAAGGACCTTTGTCCTGCTCATCTTTATATTACAACACCTCACACATACATAGGAATTGAATTGAACCGGATTTAGACTTGGATTCTCCTATGTCCTTCCCCATAGTTTAGGTATATTAGGTTGTTCTGTTCTCATGCAAAGAACTCTGTCCTTTTCAATTCAAAACAAAGCTGCTTTTCAGAATTCTGTACTAAAATTAGAAGTATCAAAATTGGAAACCTATACTGTGCTTGCCTGATCAAAAAGGAAAGCACCCAGGGAGATCAGGACAAAAATCCTTGTGCTTACTTTCAAGGGGTGGAAGAGATAGCAAGAAAGTTCATTCCTCCATTTCAGGTGCTGATGTACCTCAGCTAGAAGGAGGAGAATACAATTTTAATTCTATTTCATTAAGGGTTCAGAGTTTCTGGGCTTTGCTTGTTCTGTCACAGCCAAAAGTTGGTAATTGGCTATGTTAGTTCATCAAGGGCAGCAATATTTCCCTTCAGGACTTAAACATAATTACCCTTATTCTTCAGCCCGAGTATTAAGTAATAGAATGAATCTATCCTTCAGGCTTCAAAGATACTACCAAACTATGATTTAAATAAATAAAAATGGTCAATAAGACTGTCCATTAAAAAAAAAAAAAACAATTTTCCTATTTTTTCTAAACTTAAAAAGGGAGAGGGGAATAAAGTTATCAATGATTATTCTTTTTTTTTTTTGTTCAATGATTATTCTTTAATACATTTTTAATGTTTTAGCAAACATGTTAATCACAACCTGGGTCAGGAAGTGGAGGGGGGAAGTAATTTATATTAGGAAGATAATTACTAGTTAAGTCCTAAAACTGTACAGATATAAGTCCTTAATAAATAATACATCTTAGCCTTAGGGGAGGTTAAGAATAGTGCTTTTTATGTCAAAGTTTGTGTGTCTTATTCTTATGTGTATTTTTTTTTTAATTTTATTTTTTTGTAAATACAAATCACTATTGGAACTTTTCTTTACAAGCAGCATAACCTAGAATCATGAGATTAAGCTGCACTGGTTATATAGGATTATAGCTAAAAGTATTATATCTTACTATTTTAAGCATATTTCTCAGAGTAATTATTCAAGTATTAGTTATCTATTATGCATTCATCCATATAATTTAGATAATTGGATGATAAAGGAAATAGAAAGATACCAATTGTACTCCAAATAATCTAGATTCTAGTTGAGTGTTCTTTAAATACTGTTTTCTGTTACTATAAAAAACAAAAACAAAAAAACCAAAAACCCCGAAGTGCCTCAGTTCTCTCCTTGTAAGTAAAATATAGTATATTATTTGTCTGACTGACTAGTTATTGGATGCTTTGGCAGTTATAAATGTTATAAAGTTAAATGTTTAGGCCATCATCTGCTCCTCTGCCAGTTTTGGTCCCATTCTGTCGTATCTTAAAAATCCAATTCCACACCCTTCAAATGTTTAACCTGGCTCATTTTTTTTTTTTTGAAAGCTCTGTGTGAAGTAGAAAATATGTATGTAAAACACTGAGATTTTTTAATGAAGAGAAGATTATGAGTCAGCTCAGAGCCCTTCTTGAATCTTCACTCTCATTGTCTTTGCACCAAATGTTATATAGAATGTAATATATTTTGAAAAGTCATTGGGGAAAAAAAATTCTCATAACTAAATGGCCAGCTAATGAGGGACTTGGGATGCTGTCTTCATGTTTGTTTTAACTCATAGCATTGTTTTCAGTCTTGTATTTTACACCGATGCACTCACATCTCCACAGATGTAAGTGAGTAAAATGTGGGGCTCCCTTGCAAAGCTAGCTTTTCATTTTATAGCTCCATCATATAGGTATTTTTATTTGGTTTTGTGTGTGTGTGTGCGCGCGTGTGTGTGCGCACGTGCGTATGTCAATATTTTTCCTTAGTGGAATCACCAAACTTTGTTTGAAAGATTTTACTCGGGACTAATAAGTATCATATAAAAACATTCTTGGTTTTAGGTGTTCATTTCATGTAATTCCAAGAAGACCCAAGTTCTCATTTGTTTGGGCCATAGAAATAATTAATTTTAATTCCATAACTCCATCATTTACCCACAACATGCTTTTAAATTCATCTTCTGCTAGGGCTGTGCCTGCACATCTGCTGGTGAGGATAAGGTTCTCAACAGCCAGAGAGAGATACTACTATGTGTGTGGGGGATGGTAGGGTTTGCAAAATGTGGGTTTAAAACTCTGTGTTAATGCATGCATGTTTGCCATGAAAACGTCTTTTATTTGCTTTTGAAGGATTCTCCAAGGAATTAACTAGTGTGTTAAAGCAATACCTGTCTTGGATGCTTTGCTGGACAGCTAGCAGTGTCCCAGACTGTGGTAGCAATTTACAAATTCATGGATAGTTTTCCTAAAGCATTTTTTATTTTCATTTGAAATATTCTATCCAAGAGTAGTGCCTCAGGCATACGCAGTGAAAGTAGTGGTGCTCTGTGTTAACATAGAATTACTGTTTGTTTACGGTCTTGAGTCACTGAATTCAGTCTGTCATACAGAAGTGTTCATTATAATGTAAGCACTTACTGTTTTGCTGCACCTGATTCCTGAGTGACTTTAAAAAAGAAGAGAGAAAGAGAAAGGCAGTTTTGATGATAGCATGCCTTAGAGTTTCTAAACAGACTATAGATCCCCATGACCTAAGGGTATTCCATAATAGTCTTGCCAGTTGACATATGGTAAGGTGAATAATCAAACTTGAATCCAATCTTTTATTTAAAAGAAAAATCCGTCATATAAATCGAATTTTATTTTTTGGTATTTTATCCGGATTATAAGCACTTTTTATTTTCTATTTAATTAGTATTAAGTTCAGATGTACTTGCAAAGGGACTTCCATGGTTAAACATGGCTTGTGCTTTTTGCCCCACTGTTTCATCTATGTAAGTTTTGTTCTAATGCAAGAGCAACCCCTGTTGTCTTCAGAGAGCAACAGTTCTCAGGGGCTACCAATTCAACTGTTCAGTTTTCACCTCATCTGGAAGAAAGAGTGGCAGTTGAATCCCAAGAGCACTCAGAAACCTCTTTCATTTATTTTGCATACTTATTTGAAAGTAAGAAGAAAACCCAGAAAACAATTTGAGAATGATTTGTAGTGTAAAAATGTTTTTCACAACTCTCTATTTCTGTTAACCTTAAACTGAAAATAGTTCTTCAGCCTCTCTGGCTGTCACAAACTCACGGCTATTTCAGAATTAGTTATGAATGACAGTCCTGGGGGACATCTGGGATTTGTTCTCCTTCCTTCTCAGCACTCTAGCACATTGGTTGCATGGCATGACAGAGTTGCCATCTTGTAGAAACCCAGGGGAATTTCTTTTTAACTGTAAAACACCAAGATCTGTGTCAAGGGTTGGGACATGATCCTTTGCCCAGATGAATTGGTGATATTCCTCAGTACATTAACATCTTTTTTTTTTTAATTTTGATACTTTGAAATTATGAAGGTAATTAATGAAGACTTGGCTCTTAAGTAACAAATGGTGATGGGTATCAGCTTGTTCTCTCTCCATCACTGTCCAGTCAAAGCATAAGATAGAATTGAGCTCCCCTTCCCCCCACACTCCTTATTTCATTTTATTTAACTAACTTGTTAATGAGGATAAAAAAAATAGGATAGTACCTTGTCTTTTTTCCCACCAGTGCTAGAACCCAGATGCCTTTGCAATGTCTGATGTATTCTTAGTGCTCTATAATATTTATTAGCATTACAGTTGAGATATGGACCTCCTAGGCTAAAACATGGATTAAAGTAAACTTATAAACACCTCCAAAGATTCCAAGATTTTAAATATAAGCCTCTGCTTGCTATGCAGCCTACTTTCTTTAGCTATATTGCTACATTTTTCTTTGGCTCAGTTAAACATTAGGAATTGTTTCTTTAAATTCATATTTCAAAAATCCAAGAGCTAACAAAATGTTTATCTTAAAGTGACTTTTGTTCCCCAAGTGTTTATGGAATGCAACAAAATTGCTAAGATTTTTTGCTGAATGGTAAGAAGATACAAAGAAGCATATAAGAGTAGACTCTTAAACAGTCTACTACAGTGTAGCTGAGGAGAAAAAAAATAATACATGTTAAACAGTTAACAAGCCATTGTGTTTCAAAATGAGTGGATGAAAACGAAGATCAAAGGGGAGGGGTATGGAAGATTAAATTCTCTTCTTTAACCATGAACTACTAGTGAAGCTCTTTTTTATAATTTTTCCTAGAAGGTTACTTTATGCCCATTGATTGAAAGATTGTTTAAATATGTTGATATTAGTAATTTCTATATTGACTGAATATTACCAATGAAAAATTCTTGGCAGCTATCCATGCCTGCCTGGTTGGAAGCCTATTTAAACACAGCTAGATGGATCCTATTGTATTGTTCAGCAGACTTGGATTTCCTTAAACCCTCTTGCAGAAATGTGTGTCAGGAGATTCACAGCTATAAATTGGATCATGTCAGTGAGGTTGGGAATTCACTCAATAAGAAATTGAACATTGCAGTCTGCCTGTTGCTAAATAATGTTTATGCATGCTCCCTCTTCAATTTAAAAGGAAAAAGAAAAATGCAGGAGAAGATCAACCTGTTGAGCTGGGTTGGTGGGTGGAGTTCTAATAAAACTAATAAATCTTAAATCATCAAGATTAAAAAATTGAGCTATGTTGGTTTTACACAATTGCAACATTAATACAAAGGGTTCCCCCACCCCTATCCCACTTTCCTTCCTATGTTTTACAGGCAGTCAGATGCCACCTCAGCCTCCTGGTAGCCAATCAGAATCCAGCTCCCATCCAGCCTTGAGCCAGTCACCAATGCCACAGGAACGAGGTTGGTTTTCAATTTATGCCGTATACTCTTACTGTGTTTTGAGTATTTGAGCCTTATTAGAATTTTCTTAGATACCTGATTCTTTGTTCGTTTTTTTTTTTTTTTAAATGATAGCCTTTCTCGCTCCTATTCCAAGTTGGTTGTATAATAGAAGTTTTGAGTTAAGTAGCTTAGATATGGGTATTAATGAAATAAAATGTTTTAAATTATACTCTGAAATTCTCACCATCCAGATGTATACCTTGCTCACAGAATCATAAACTAATTATTTTAGAGATTAGGAAGTGAAGTCCAAAGAAATTTTAAGATCTTGAACATAGCTAATTAGTAATAAAGCTATGACTAATACCCACATTTCCTGGTTCTACCAGTGATTTTTGCAATAGAATACCTTTCTGAGACCATTGGTCAGCCACTGTCTAGAAGGCCAGCTTCCTTTTCCTAGCCCTGTGCTATATTTATTTCTGCCCTAATCAAAGCCTCTTTCCTTCATCTCTTTCCCTCTTTATTAATTCTTCTCCAAAATGCTAAAATTGATACTGTCATAAAAAAGGATTGATTGCAGTGCAAACCAAGATGGATGGACCAATGACAGGTCAGCATCAGCAAACTCTGTGTGTATATATACAGAGAATAACTGTGTGTATATATACATAGAATAACTAGTTATTCCTTCTACACTTGTCTGAGCGATATTTGGTTTTGTTCAAACCTACCCTAATATCCTTCATGCATGGTAGAAATTGTCCATTTGGCACCCCACTTCTGCAAGATATCTGCATTTAAGTTACAGATGATATATTATAATTTATAGTTTAAAACATTAAAACTGATTTTGTTTTTTTAATGACAAATAGAAATAGAATGATTTTTTAAAAAATAGAACAGCTATCTTAATGTTTAAAAATTGTTTTATATTTAGTGAAGAATAAAGAAGTTCTTCAGTTTTCAGTAAAGAAAAAAACCATTAAAATGAATTGCTCATCTCCTAATTATTAATACATTGTTCTACTGTAAGAATACTGTTATATTTTAATGATTAAGACATATATTTGCATTCTTTTTTTCTGG
>JAJPUD010003577.1:21131-52665 GCA_023553655.1 Myrmecobius fasciatus | reverse complement strand
TGTGTGTGTGTGTGTGTGTGTGTGTGGTATGTATGTGAGAGCGCAAAATCTATAAATGTCCTGTCTTTATTTTTATTGAGCACTGTATAAATCATTTGTTCTTGCCTGTGGCTTTGGTCCCATGAAGGTGGTACAAAACGTAATGAAGAACAATTAGAACAAAAGCAAAGAATTATAGCCCTTGCCAACTGCCATCTCCCTCCTCATACAAGTAAAGTTAATCCCCCAAACTAGGCAGTTAAGAATGTCTGGTTACTGTGGTCCTTACCCAAGAGAATCTCTTCTAAATTGTTTTACTTGGATACCTTAAACTTAGAGCTATCACTCCAAAGGAAGGAAAAGAAGGGAGGGAGGGGAATAAATCCAGAAAGCTAGGTTTTTTCCTATTTTCCTATTAAAGTCACAATCTCTCAGGGCCTCAATTTTCTCATTTCTAAAATGCTAGAGAAAGTTGTAAGTTTCAATTATAAAAGTATTATAATAAGATGGAATTTCTATTGTGCTTTAAGGTTTGGACAGATTATTACACTAGTTATCTTATTTGATCCTCACAATAACCTTGGGAAGTAGGTGCTATTATTATCCCCATTTTACAGATGAGAAAACTGAGGCAAACAGGTTAGGTAACCTGCCCAGATTCACAAAATTAGTAAATGTCAGAGACAAAATAGAAGTCCTAGTAAACCCTGATTTGACCTCACTCTAAAAGTTCCCTGCTTATCTACCTCTAGGATCCTTTGGTCCTTTTGACTGCAAAGATTCAGGTTTGGACTTGTCTCTCAAGTCTTTATTTCTCCTGACCTCCAATTGTTGTGTGTAACACTTTCTTGTGTTTGTGAATTGATAGTTGAAGCATAATATATAAATTGTCAGTTATGTAAATAGATAACAACAATCACTATTCACTTTTGAAAAATAAAAATGTGTAGCCAGACTTAAACTATGGAATTTTGTGAACAAGTGTGCATTTTGAGTTCATCCCCTTTAATGTTCAGTCATTGACCAGGCAATCCAACAAACTAGGAAGCTTCATATTATAGGAAAAACTTTTGTGTTAATTGATTCTCAGCTTTCTTGAACTTATACTGAGCCATTGGAAAATTGTGTGTTGAGGGAATTCAAGGGGAACTGTGCTTATCAATTGCTGATTTAAAAATAAAACAAATAGCAAAATTTAACCCAAACATAGTGTTGTTACTGTTGAAGCCACCTGATCTTCAATCATCTGTTAGTCATTTAAAAGTTTAGATCAGTGATAAAACTGATCTCTCATTCATTCATTCATTCATGCATGCATTCCAAAAATACTTATTGAATGCCAACTATGTGCTAAGCCACTAAAAGAAAATGCATAAAAATTGAATCTCTTTTTTGAAATGTGATTTAACCTATTGTGCCTCTGTAATTAACATTTCTTCCCTTTGCTTGGTGATTTAGTACTAAATAAATGCAGAGAAATTTTCTTTTATTACATTTAGTATTACATGGAATCCTCCCCAAAGAGTCCATATTTCTAAAAATTCATTGTCAAAAATCCTGCAGCTTGATTGGCAAGATAGGATCAGAGCTATTATGATGCAGTCTAAAAAAAATCATGTTCATATACTAAAAGTATTTTCTTGCATTTTACTTTTCATTCTTTGATTATTTGGGACCCTGATGGAATTTCTCATTTCAGCCTAAGGCTACCCACCCCTTGCTTAGGAATATTGTATTAAGAATTTTACCCAAAAAAAGCTCCATATAAGGGCTTCTGGGTGAATCTGGGTATGTTCTATCTGTGAAGGTATGTATACTGTTAAACATTTAGGATGCAAAGGGAAATGACTTTTGTATTACGACTCATTTTCATTGGTCATATATCTTGTATTTGTTTTTATATCAAATTTAACTTCTTATTTTTAAAAAATGTGTTGCTCTGTCTTCAACACGAAGTGAAGGGGGGTCATAAAAGACAATTCTGTCTAAATTGCAGTTTGGGGATTTTTTTCACCACCTTACATTTCATCAGTTTAGCTATTAGCATTTTCCCTTCCAAATATGGAAAACCATACATACTAAATTATAGAGACAGTGTATATATCATGTACACACAATTGCTGTCTGAGCAAAATTAGAAAAACTCAAAGTACACTTTTTAACCAATTTACTGTTATCTTTTGTTAAAAGGAGAGAAGATTGTCTTTTATAGGTAGGTAAGAAGCCAAAATTCAGGTTTATTGACATTAAAATGTTTTGTTTTGTTTTGTTTTTAACTCCTCTCAAGTGTTAGCTTAAATGAGAGCAATTAATGATCTTAAATTAGACTACTATTTAGGGAAAACACTTGAAGAAGGTTTATTTATTAGGGCAAATGTATAGGGGTCAGAATTAATTTTTTTGAAAAGCTGCTAATTGTTTTCCCCTTTTAATTTTCACAGTGGTATGTAGTTAAATATTCATGATGATGCTGATGGTATGCTAAAGGTCTGAAACAGATCAGGAGTCTCAAAATCAACACAGGTTATTTAACCCTTTTCATCTAATGTACCATCAGGGACTTGCTCAGTGAATTCCCATAGTACTAGAATAATTAGAAGATAGTAATGAGGATTTAATTAGTCCTTGAGATATGCTGAAATAGGACCACTGAGAACTTTTCCGTTTGGACATGAATTGCTCACAGAATTGATGCCATTGCAATTCTATGATGTACTGCAAAATGTATTCTGTTGCTGGAGGCAATACTGGGGCACCGTTCTGTGCCTGTCAGATCTACATGGAAAGAACCTAGGATGAGATCTTCCAAGACTCCTGAACAGCAGCCAAACGACTCCTCGGCTGAGCCCTCCTTTCTGCAAATAGCCCCCACTTCTTAATTCATTCTCCTCCATTTTTAAAAGGAAGAATAATTGCCATCAAATTAAATAAAGTTTTAGTTTTGTTTTTCTTATACCTTATTAGAGAGGAATCACAATCTATGTATACTTCTGTGGTTACCAAATGAAGTGAGATTTTACATACATACATACATTTTATATATATATATATATATATATATATATATATATATATATATAATGTACTATTTTGTTGACTCACTTTTTAATTTGTGTCCAACTCACCATGACCCCAATTTTGGGCTTTCCTGGCAAAGATGTTGGAGAGGTTTACAATTTTCTTTTCTGGCCCATTTTCTATATGAGGAAACTGAGGCATACAGGATGAAGTAACTTCCTAAGAGTCACACACAACTACAAAGTGTCTGGGGCCAGATTTGAACTTAGGAAGATGATTTTTCCTGATTTAAGCCTGGCACTCTATCCATTGCCCCACTAGCTCTCCTGTTGAGAATAATATTACATGCTGATTAGTCACAAGAGAGTAAATAAATAAGTTGATTAGGGCTTAGTGGTTGGGGAATAGAATGGTTAGTTAGATTTCTTTACAAGACATTTGACTATTATGCAGTCAGAAATCTAGCCACTACATAGAAGTGAGTCTTCACAGAGTAATAGTAATCACTGGCTATATTGCAGTAAATATAAATGTCATTTTGGCAATAGAAATGTTTTCAATCAAAAGAGTATAATAGATGTGTTCAAGCATTTTAGAAATTCCCTTTATATGCCATTTAAAGGAAGAAAAAAATCCAAAATAATTTGAATACTACCGTAAATGTCTGTATTAGCTTACTTATAATTTGGCATTGTGAAATATGTTTTCAAGTTTCTTTACCATCCCACATGCCTTTGCAGTATTTAAACTCTGTCCCAGGACTTATAATGACTATATGCTTTCTTTTCTATTGATCAGGCAGCTCTTAGCTTGCTTCTTGAAATCTGAATAAAATTTCTTCCTGAAATTTCTAATTAAATTCCACTTTTTAATAACTCCCATTAACGTTAAATCTTTCTTTTCTCACTTGAGATCGTCTTTGAGACGTTTTTTCTTCTTATAAAAAGCAGAGGGATATAAGCCTGCATTTGCATTCTGAGTTCCACACTATGTCTCTGGTCAGATTACTTAATCTCTCATATTAGTTTCCCCTTCTGTAAAATGGGAACAATATTAATATATATGATAATGATACATATACACACACATAAGATATATGATAATACCTATAATAATTTGTCCAGTGGATTATTGTTAAAGATCATATCTGATATATATTTATAAAGACTGTTCAAATACTATAAAAACCAATTAATACTATTATAACAGAAATCACTTTGTCTCACATTTTGGTGATTTGAATTTCATTCAAAGCAGCCAAGTAAAAATTACTCTTGTCATGAAAGTTCTTGAGCCTGCCATGTCAGTTATACCTTATAAAGTTGTCATTTGGGTTTGCTTGATTATAGGATGAAATATTTTTCTCTTTACACATCTGCCACAGTCCTGAACTTGTATCAGGTTCAAGCCACAGTTTCTGACCTCACTTCTTTTACAAACACCATTTTCCAACTGTTACACATGTGATTAGTACAATTCAAATGACATTATTGGAAAAGGGATATGAGTTTGAATCTTGAAATTTTGGTGACGCTGGGCAGCTCACAAAGTATTTGTTCCAGCTCTAAATCTGCAATTCTATGAACCTTTGTAAGCAACCTAGAAAAATACAGGAGATCTTAAGGCAAGAGAGGACAATAACTAATATGAGGGGATTAGGAATTACTATCCGTACAGTATGTCCTCTGAATTTCATCTTAAAGGAAGTAAAGGGATTCTAAGAAGTATGGAGGGAAAGGAAATGAATCCAGGCATGGAACAGCCTGTGCAAAAAAGCAAGGAAAGAGGAGATTGAATTTCAACTTTGGGACATGAATTGGCCAGTTTGCTTGGAATGCAGAGTATATGAAGGGAAAAACTCTGAAATGTCTTGGAAAATAGGCCCAGATCGTATTGGGATGGAAATTTTTTGTTGTTATTTTGAAATGAAAAACAAAAATTTGTATTTTCTCCTTCAGAGAGAAGGAAACCACTAAAGATTTTTTAGCTGAAGAGTAACAGGATTAGGCTTGTGCTTGAGGAAAAATTATTTTGATAGCTATGTGGAAGGAGAATTGGAAAGAAGAAAGACATTTAGAAAAGATGCCAGTACTTGCTTCATCATAAAGCTTATGTAAAAAATAAACAATAAAATTATTTTTCCCCAACCACTTAGTAGCTTTGCCATTAGTTTGAACATCTCATATTACCTTGAAAAAGACCCATACCTTCCGACCTTCATGTGTAAAATAAGTATTGGAGAGTTGGAAGTGCTTTGCAAAATCTTAAAGCACTATATAAATGTCAGCTATTCATGTTATTATTAGCTTTTACAATTGTGATAATATTCTGAGAAAATTATTAAATATTTTTCTAACTTTCATGTTGGGCTGGTAGGTGGTGCCATAATACACAGAGTGCTAGGCCTAAAGTCAGAAAGATTCATTTTCATGAGTTTAAATTTCATGTCAGATATCTAGCTTGACAACCCTGGGCAAGTCAACCCTGATTAGCTCAAAAAAACCAACTGACCAAACAAACAAAAACAACAAGAAAGGGTGGGACTAAATGGTCCTGAAGGCATTTTTAATCTATATCTTCACTAACCTCTAACTAAAATTTAGCATTTCCTTCATTTATGATCTTTTAAAACATCTTGAGAAGGTGTCCATAGTCGTTACCAAACTGTTGGAAGAAGACCCTGATATGGAGACAACATAAATTACAGTATTTGTTTTAAAGATATTTTGTTTTAAAGACATATCATTACTTTTTATTCAACACTATCATTGGACCAAGGGTTAATTTGGTCCATTTCTGATCAGTACTTTATGTTAATAGAAATGTTTGATTGATGACTTTTTTTCTAAAGTAGATTGTTAAATGTCCCTCATATTATTTACATTCGCTTCACAGATACTTCCTTAATCAGTAATACAAATGGTTAACTTTAGTCCAGCTTTATCCAATTATCACATTTTTCCAATTAATTGTGTCCAAAGTAATGCAGTCTTATGGTATTTCAAACAATGTCTAATTTTTCTTTCTTATGAATACTCCTTGAAAGAGGAAAATCACTTGTATAACTGTAACCCTCGATTTCCTTTCAAATTCAATTTCTAGGGAAGTCATGTGCCTTTTAAATATATGAAGGAAATGATTTTTCATCTTATCCCCATTTATTATTTTTATTAGTTGACATTTTCTTGCTCTGTCATGTCGTCTATGAAGCTGAAATACTTAGTTAACTTTTCAAAATTCTACCCAAGCTCTCATTAGAAGAATAAGTTACTTGATGAAAAATATCATTACAGGTTTTAGTTTAGCTTTATATAAAGTATACCCAACCTTTATTTGTAGAGAATATCAATAAGTAGCAGGTACAAAGAGTTGTCCATCAAAACATTCTACAAGAGATAGGCAGCAATGATGTGCCATTGGAAGATGACTGTTTCCTTTCTGGCTCTCTTGCTTCTGTGACCTTGAACAAATTATTTTACTTTCCCAGTTCTTTCTTGCTCTGTTTAAAAAATAAAAAAATAAATTTAAATAAATAAAAAAATAAATTTAAATAAATTATAAAAAAAAAAAGGTTGGGCTAGAGATTCTTTACTATCCCTTTGAACTCTTAAGTCAGTGTGTTTTAACGTAGACTGGGAGACACACAAAGTTGATAGCTTGTTAATACCAGTTCACAGGTCCACGAAAACATCTGTCTCTGCCCTGAGTATCTAGCTTAGAAATGGTATTTCACAGAACTTAGAGATTTGCATAAGGAAAGGTTGGATATTTTGTCCCTAGCTGCCATCTGGGTAATCAGTCAGATCCCTCCCTTGATTCCAGTTTATCAATGATAGATGATGTGAATTTCTGTGCTAGTCAGTAGCTAAGAGGGCCTTGTGGCGGAGGCTGGGGAAAACTTCAGATATTACTACATCTCTGTATATACAGGGTGCTGGAGGATCAGGGAAAGAAGTGGGAACAGTTCAGCCTGTTAACCTAATAGCACAGCTGGTAGAACACTAGGAGGTCTGGGTTAAAGCCTTGAATGAGTCATTAATTTCTGTCTTCCTCAGAGCAATTGATGTTTTGAAGAGAAACAGGCAGACAAATAAACACTGAACATATTAAAACGTAACAGCAATATTTTCTTAATTCCGTTTTCTCCTCCTGTATCAACCTGGCAGCTATTTCTAAAGAGCAGTATCTTTAACTTGCCTTTATAGTCAGACACCCTCTGCTTAGGTGGTGCTATGTGTGACCATTATTTCACACATGTGGTGAAACATCTTTTGTTGAACTGGCGTGAAGAAACAAGGCAGTCGTTCTGTGAGTTTCAACAGATGCCAACATGAAAATAAATTTTGCATGTGCCAAAGGGAAAATGTGCTCTGCTTTTTGGTGGTTCGGAGAACTTTAAGTATTTTATTGGTACCCTGACAGTGCTCAAATCTTTGCTTACTCAAGAGGCATCTTTGATGAAAAAATTCAGTTTTGTACTGAGTATTTGGAGATCTCTGTCTTCTTTCTCAGTTTCTACCCCCTCCCTTTTTCCTTTTTCACTTATTAATAATTCAAGCCTTGTGTTTAAACTCCCTTCCCCCCCTTTTTTAACCATGTTTTGAGGTTCCCCAACACTAAGCAGTATTTGGTGTTCTGTATGAAATGGAAAAAAAGATGCCTTGTGCAGGCTAGTAACCAAGTAATTGCCCATTTTAATTCTTTGCTTCTCTGAGGTTTTTGACTTTGCCAAGAATTATTCCTTTAACTTGGCTTTCAAATCTGTTTCCTAATGTTGCTACCTTTTAATTAGTGCATTTTCAAAAGAATATCTGATTAAATTTTAAACCAATAATCATTTTGGAGATATTAATCACTGTGTAGTTCATTACACTTCACTAGCTAAAGGACTTTTGCTTTCCTCTCTCTTATTACCATTATCTCCCTCAAAACAGCATATGTACATGTATATGTGAGCTTGTAGATTAATAATGATGGCCATATTTGTATAATAATGATAATGCAATATTTATTTCATACAATATGTTATTAAATAGAACATTGTTCAGTTGTGTCCAAGTCTTCTTGATTCTATGGACCATACTGGCCATGGGTTTTGTTTTTTGGCAAATATCCTGGAATGAGTTGACATTTCCTTCTCCAGTGGTTCAAGGTAAACTGAAATTAATGACTTGGTCAAGTCCTATAGATAATAAGTATCTGAGTTTAGGTTTGAACTTGTCTTCCTGACTTTAGCTGTGGGGCACTCTCCACTGAGCTGTCTAAATCCTGTAACATATAATTTATTTAATAACTTAATAATAAATAACATTTAATGTAGTAGAATAATCCAGTTCTATAGCATCTTAGGCATAGTCACTATGCTAAGAACCTTTAGAAAAATTGTATCATTTGATCCCTGCAACATCTCCAGGTGTTGTAAATCCCCTTTTTACAGATGAGCAGAATTAAGTGATAACAGGGTCACACAGCTAGTATGTTTCTTAAAAGGGATTTGTATTCAGTTGGTTCTGACTCCCAGCCCAGTGATATATATATACATATATATTGTACCTTCCAAGTGATCTTATAAACATAAATAACTATATATATATATATATATATAATCAATAGTACCTATCTCCTAGAGTTGTTGTGAAAACCAAAGGATAATATATGTATAGCATTTTTAAATCTTAAGGCATTATCAATGCTTCTTGTTGTTGTTGTTGTTGTTATTATTATGAACCATTATTATTCTCAACTCCTTTTGGGATACTACAAAGAGGTTTTGTGCAAGCATTAAACTGAAATTGTAGCAACTGGCCCTTCATCCCCTAAACCAACAGTACTTAAAATACATGAAACTTGAAAGGAAAGGAAAACTTCACAAAATGAAAGTATATTTCTTTTCTGCATTTGCATGTTATTCCCAATTTTTGCCTCCTTTTCTCTCTTCAGACACTTGCTAAAGCAGATTTCCTGTAATAAACTGAGAATTAGGAAATGAAATTTGGGATGTAAATTTGTAATTTGGTCTCATCAGTGATTACAGGGTAACTTTAGGTAAGTCTTTTTTTTTTTTTTTTAAGCAAACCCAGGATGAGAATATTGAAGATTGATGCATTTGGCTAAGGATGGTAACAGACCATGAGTAATGGGTACACAGTTCCCCACAATCTGTCTTACTTTCAGTGTGAATAACTGGAAGAAAGTTCAGATATACAGGAAGAATCATAGGACTACAATGACACTTCTATTATCTGTCACTGTCAGTAACTGAGATCATTCATATTAGTATGTTTTCCCAAATGAGTACAGTTTGCTTGTTTGAGTATCATTTTTAGAATTATTTTAAACAATTTTTATTAAAGCTTTTTATTTTCAAAACATATGCATGAACAATTTCTCAACATTGACCCTTGTAAAACCTTGTATTTCAAATTTGCCCTTCCTTTCCCCCACTCCCTCCCCTAGATGGCAAGTAGTCCAATATATTTTTAAATAATTTTTTAAAAAAATCTTTAAAAAACTGATCACCCTTTGCGACTTTCTAAAGAAGATTGTTTTTGACATAATTGGACTCTTTCTTAATGTTACATAGCTCAGTCTAAAGGGGGGGGGGAGAAAGAAGGTAGAGAAATTGGAACTTATTTTTTAAATGAATGTATTTGACTTAAATATGATTGAGGAAAAATAAAATATTATATGGGTTATCATTAAAAAGAATTAGTTATTGTATATAATACAGTAGTGACCGTAAAATTATTAAAGTCTTCAGTGCTATTTATTTCTACCATAAATGGGCACAGAATGCTGTACTTACTGAGTTCTTGTGCCAGGTTTATAAAGAGTTTCTCAGTCTTTTCTTTTGCTGTCACCTCTTGCTTTTTGTTGTCATTATCTCTACATAGGGATAATAGTTACCTTCCCTAATCCTCCTTCCCACACCAGTCTGCTGTTTCTAATTTGTTTCAATCTAACATAATAAGTAACCAAACTTTTTGAATTTTTTTTAAAAATAAGGATATTTGAGTTCTAATTAAAAGACTATGGGGGTGTACTATGAAGAAAGTGCATAAGCTTTGTTTAATGATTATTGTATTTCTTCTCACCAGTATTTCTTAAAGCTCAGATTGATGACTAAGTGACCTCTACATAATAATTTCTAGATGACTATATATTGTTTAATATTCATGTTTTGTCATTTTTCCCATTTGTTTCATGTAAAAATTTATGTACATTACTGACTTCTTTTACCCTACCACCACTGAATATACATCTGCATACTCATATACACACACACAAGTGCACACATACACACATGTTCACAACTCCAGTATCCCCTAACATTTTGCTCTGTTTTATCACAAAGGAATACATTTTTGCTTCTGATTTTGAAGTCTCAACTAAGGAACTTTTAGCCCAGTTTTTTAAAATCTATGATGTAATCTTAAAAAAAATTTTCTGCTTACCAAGATGTTTCTTCTCAACAAACCTATAAAATGGTATATTGTTCAAGTATTTCCTGAGACACCCACTTGATACCCATTTAGTTCTTTCTGTACCTACATGGCAATTGAAAGAAGTCTTTCAGTCATGTTGTATTCTATGCATGAAGATAGATTATTAGACTACAATTGAAACATAGAAGAGAACAGTTATGGCTCTTTGCATATACCAATTGGGCTTTAGGGTTTTTTGTACAGCTTGAAAATTGCGCTTAATGCATCTGAAATAGTCAATCAGTTCAGCAAACTGAAAATTTAAGTTGACTTTATGAATTAGATGTGTTTCTTGAAATGTATGTGTAAGATGAAAGTGGCATTTTAAAGTTCATTGTAGTCAAACCCTTTTTAAGATAAACAAATCAAACCAAAACAAGAGCCTCCAGTCGTTTTTTTGTTTTTGTTTGTGAGTTTGGATATTTTATGGAATGTTTTTTCTTTTAAAGTCTTTTTAATGGAACAAGTAAATACTTGAGTAATTATATTATGGTCTTTAATGTGTATACATTTTGTATTCCCATCAGTAATACCTTGAAGGTGTTTTTTTGTTGTTGTTTTTATTTTGTTTGGGTTTTGTTTCTGTTATTTTTGGGGGGGGTAATCATTTTTGATTTTTGCTTATTAGAAAGTTTTGCTTTTTAAAAAAATCAAATGGTTTATAATTAAAGGAAAAGCTTCACACCTTTATAAAATACAGCTGGATTCTCACAGCTGTCATTCTGTCTATTCAGAAGCCATAGAACAAGCTGCTATTTTACAACAGCTTTCAAACGAAACAAACAGTGCCACATAAGCAACTGGCAAATCAGTGGAGATAGAAAAATCTGTTTCAAATTTTATTTTCAGAAATAATTTTAAGGAAAAAAAGAACTTTCATGTCTTCCGTATTAGTAAAACTAAAGATATCAGAAAACAAATACAGGATATGCATACATGCACACACATATGCACTTATAAAACAAATAACAACCCAGGATATACACACCACATACTCACACAAACACATAACTCTAACCATAATTAGTAATCACTGGAAAATCAGGAAGAAAGAAAGATGACTTTAGTTCTAAGTATGTTCAGTTTGGGGGTATTACTAATATTACTATTTATGTTCACTGAATGATAGTTCCCGTGTGATAACACAACAATCCTTTGAGCAGATAGTGTAGCATAAATGTTACCATTTTATTGATCAGAGAACTGAGCCTCTAGTAAGTTAAGACATTCACACAATCTAATTAGTGATTAGAGACAACACTAAAACTTCAGCTTCCTCAGATTCTTAGTCTGTTGTCCTTTCTTTTTTCTTCCATTCTAATTTATTATTTATTTTTAACATTCTTTTCTTTTTAATTTTTGAGTTCTAAATTCTCTCTATCCCTTTTACTATCTGTCACTGCCACTGAGAAGGCAATCAGTATGAAATCAATTATACATGCAAAATCATGCAAAACATTTCTACAATAGCAAGATTTTGTATAAAAGCAAAAAAAAAATACAAAAATTATATTTCACTCTGCATCCAGAGTTTATCAATTTTTTCTCTGTATAGATGGGGATAGCATTTTTACATCATAAGTCCTTTGAAATTGTCTTGGATCATTGCATTGATCAGAGAAGCTAATTCTTTAAAAGTGGATCATTATTACAACTGTGCACAGTGATTTTCCCATTCTTCTTACTGTACGTTGTATCAGTTTACATAGGTCTTGCCATATTTTTCTGAAACTACTATCTTTCCCCATCACTTTTTATAGCACAATAGTATTCTATCACAATCATAGTCAACAGCTTGTTCATCCATTCCCTAATTCAAGAGTATCTCCTCGATTTCCAATTCTTTGAAAATCTTTCTTTACCACACACACACAAAAAAAGATACTATATATATTTTTGTAGATTGGTCCTTTTCCTTTGATCTCTTTGGAATACAGACCTAATAATAGTATTGCTAGATCAAAGGTAATACCTAGTTTTCTAACCTTTTAGCCCTGTTGCTAATCATTCTCCAGAGTGATTGGATCAGTTCACTACTCCACCAGCAGTTCATTAGTGTAGCTACTTTTCCCATCCTCTCTAACATTTAAAAATTCTTATAGGTATGTGGTAGTATCTCAGAGTTGTTTTAATTTTTATTTTTCTAGTCAATAGTGACTTAGAGCATTTTTTTTTCATATAATTATAGATAGCTTTGATTTCTTCTGAAAACTGTATTTGACCATTTCTCAGCTGGGTAACGGTTCTTATTTTTATAAATTTGACTGTTTTATACTTAGAATATATTTGTATAATTAGGCTTTTGTCAGAAAAACTTGCTGTAAAAATATTGTTGATATTACTTCCTTGTCTATGGTATCTTTTAGCATTATGTAGTTTTCCTGATTATATCTTTTTAATTAGGTCTATTTTTACTTTTGCTTTGTCTGAACTCTTGATTGCCACTTCTGGGTTGTTGGGTGTTTTTTTTTTTTTTAGTTCAGCTGAAACATGTTAGATGTTACTCTAGCCCTTTATTTTAACTCTGTGTGTCTTTCTGTTTCAAGTATGTTTCTTATAAATAAAATATTATTGGTTTCTGGTTTGTAATTAGTTCTTCTGCTTTTTTATGAGTGAGTTCATCCCATTCTCCACTGCCCTTTCTATTACATCAGTATAACTACAAACTGAAAAGGGCAAACATTAGTCGTTGCTAATGAAGTAATAAAAGATAGCACTGGGAGTTTTGTGCCAGTCAGCTTTAACTAAAATACCTGGGAATAATAGAACAAATCATCAGTTTGCTGACCCTGGGAAGAATATAAGGTTTTATGGGAAAGCAAATAATATCAGGCCAATTTAATTCCATTTTCTCTTACAGGTCTTGTTAATGAGGGGAAAGAAATATATATATATATATATAAAATATATTTGAACTTGAGTAAAGCTCTTGATTCAGTTCTACTTGATTATTTCATTAATAAGCTGTTTTATTGCCAAATTGAATGATATATACAGCAAATTTAATAAAGGTTTGGAAAAGATCATTGCTGAGGAGAATGGTTGACTAATGCTTTCTACAAAACATAGTATTTGAGCTATGCCTTGGAAAATAGGGAAGGTCTCAGGTGGAAGAGCTGGGAGGAAATATGTAAGTAAAGTGCTCATAGTAGAAAGAAGTATATTATCTGTATTATCAATGAAGAAGAAAGAAGGAATATTCAAGGGGCTTACCAAATTCTTCACAAAAAGCAATTTAATCCTTGCGGTTTTTTGTTGGAGCTTCAGAAACTGTAAAATGTTGATTGAGTTATTAGATCTCCCACTATTCTTTTGTCATTATTTACAGTGTGCTGAGCTATAAAAGATCTTTCTCTAGACTTCTGGTATAACCATTACGTTCACTCAGAGAGTTCAGAACTTGAGCCTAATTTGATCTATCTTAGATGACCCTCTACTAAATCTTAATTATCTCTTATTCGAGGAGATTTCCAAGCAAGAAGGTTGGTTAGAAATTGTCTCTGGCACATTCTCAAGGTTCAGGAACCCCTAGAGAAGTCTCATATAGTAGCAAAAATTCATCCCTAACTCAAGATTTATATTTTATATATGAAAAACTTTCTGATATGTCAATTTATACTTTTTTTAATACTCATTTTCCTTACAGGTTTTATGACAGGCACACAAAGGAATCCTCAGATGTCTCAATATGGGCCTCAACAAACTGGACCATCTATGTCACCTCATCCTTCCCCTGGAGGACAAATACATCCTGGAATTAGTAGCTTTCAAAGTAACTCTAGTGGGGCTTATGGTCCTCAGATGAGCCAATATGGACCACAAGGTAAAAAATTTAAAAAACGAATAGTATAAGAGTGAGTGAGTGTGTGTGTGTGTGTGTGTGTGTGTGTGAATATATCTATGTGAATATATCTACACATATCAGACATATTTCCTGAATTATTGATGTAAAACTACTAAATAATCTGTCTTTGTCCTTTAGAAATATTTTGTTAAAACACTTCTTTTTATGTAAAGATTGGAAGAATATAAGATCTTTCATTGGTTCAAAGTTAAATATTAAGAGCAGAGAGAGAAAGAAGAAATTATTTTTTATTGATCCTTACAAAACTTCTGTTTCATACCCATAGTCTCACTCACAGATTCAGAACAAGAAGGAACCTCAGAGATCATCTTGTTCAGTCATCTCATTTTACAAACAGAGAAACTATGGCCCAGGGATATTAAGTGATTTGTCCAAGATGACACAGCAAGCAAGTGTATAAAAATGGAATTGTTCTTCGAATATAAAAGATAGGTCCAGCTTCCAAAAAGTTTATAATTTAAATCTTAATTTTTATTGTTCAGATCCAGGTTACTTTTTCCTTCTACTGATGTTTATGTATTCTTTTTTCCCTGTGATACAAGAAAAGCCTTACCTTCATATTCCTTATTAGTCATTTGTTAGACGTTTTCATGAATTTCTGACCTTCATAAAAAAATGAGAAGTTCATACCAGTGATTTTCTTCTGTCTTTCAAGGGAAAAACTGAAGGATGTTGCAGGACAATAAAGGTCAGAAATACAAATTCTTCTGTGTTTGAGATATCTCAAAGGCCAGATGAGTCATAGGTTTAGAGATTGACAAGATCTTAGAGACTGTACAGTCCAAAGTTCTCATTCTAAAAATGAGAAGGTATGATGGCACTCATTAATTATTCCTGTTATGCTAAATGCTAAAGCCTGTCAATTAATTGAATTTAATAGTTTTCAAATACAGCAGTGATAAAGATCCTCAGGTATGCATACAAAGTCTGTGACCAATATGGGGTACTTTTTAATATCAGAGGGCCACCAAGCTATGCAAAGCGTGGGGCAAACCAGCCTGGGTCTGCAAAAATATAGCCAGACACACCTGTCATTTTGATAAGAATTGGTATCAAACCTGTGATACTGTTGTATTTCCAGCCTGGGTGACATAGGGAGATCTGTGTTCAAAAGAAAGAGGAGATAAGATCAGCATTGAATACATGCAGAGGTAATTTGCAGAGGGATAACCTGATTCATTTTCTATAGTTAACTAAATTCTTCTGAAAGTACTAAATACATACCAAATTAAGATGATGAGTATGGGGATATGAAGTTCTTAGTCTTTACAAGCATCAAAATAGAATTAGAAAGGGGTATCTATTTATTTTAAATACTTAACCATATTCAACACAATTTCATGGACTTTGTTAAGTAGAGATTTATTGAGTCATTTTATTGATTATGATATCTTAGAGGAAAGATTTAAAGTCAAGGAAACAGAATTTGACATGTGTGACCTCAGATAATTCATTTGACTTTTTGAGGTCTTGTCTCATCCGTAAAAAAGAGTACATGAGATGATTCCCAAGGTCATTTATCACCCTAAATCCTAAAAGCAAAAAAAAAAAAAAAAAAAAAAAGAAAAAGAAATTATCTATTGAATTCCATTTCATGAAAAGGTACCTGGGAAAACAAAACTTTTTGGTGGGATAAATGGATGAAAGTATTATTTTATTTTTATTGGGTTTTGTTTGGTTTTGTTTTTTGCTGAGGCATTTGGGGTTAAGTGACCTGTCCAGGGTCACACAACTAGGAAGTATTGAGTGTCTGAGACCATATTTGAACTCAGGTCCTCCTGACTTCAGGGCTGGTACTCTATCTACTACACTACCTAGCTGCCCCAACAGTATTATTTTAAAAGGACCACTCAATGCCAATAGATTTTAGTGTATTTCTGTTATCATGAAGAAAGATGATAGATAAACTGGGAGTTAAAACTCTCAGTTGAATATCAACAGACTCCCTGATATTTTGCTCCAGAGCTTTTCACCTTAGCCAACCAAAAGAAGTCTCTCTCCTCTGAAAACTCACTCACAGAATGTCCTTTGTACCTTGCTTGCAAAATAATGTTACATGTTTTATCTTACCTACTAGATTGTAAACTTCTTCAGAGTTGGGGAATTGGGTATGTTTCATCTTTGTGTTTCCCATAATATACCTTGAGTGTAGTAGATTTTATGTTGGCTGAATGACTGAAATTAATAAACTTGGCTATTCCTTACTTAACAATTTTTACAGGTCATTGATTCCCTCTCCACCATTTGGACTATAAATTCTCACATTTTTATCTATTATGAAGCAGTCTGTAGAGTTTATAACAGTATGGAAGATCATATTACTCTAAAGATCATTTCTTTTCACAGATTTTTTTTTGAAAGTCATGTGCCCTATTTGTAATCTGTTTAATCATCTTTTTCTCACATTGGACCAGATCATTTGTATTCTGTCTATCCAGTACCCTGCCACAATCCCTTCCTAGGAAAGCATAAGCTATTTTTGTGTCAAACAGAGACATTTGGTGTAAGGATGTGGAGCTACCTTGTGCTAATCCTGACTAGGGGTTTATCAATTTATTGTCCTGCTTTCTTTTGGAAACACTGTTGCTTCTATGACGTCTGTAGAAAGGGATCATCCAGCTTTTATTTCAGTCCCACAAATGACAAGGAACTGACCATTTTATAGAGCATCCTGTTCCATTTATCTTTCACCCACCTCAAGCACCTTCTCTTTCCACTGGCTCTTTTCCCTAGATTAAATATTTCCTTTAACTGATTCTTATAGGATATGGTTTCCTGATTACTCATTTCTGGGTACACTCTAGTAATCTATATCTCTCTTTAAGATTTGGTACCCAGAACTGAATCAGGTACTCCAAAGATCTTGCCTGTAATTAGACTATCTTCTCCCTCACCTAGAAACCTTAATTCTATTATTGCAGCATCAGATAATTTAGCCTTTTCCATGAGTAAATCATGCTGTTGACATGTTGACCCTAAAATCTACAGAATTCTTCAACACCTTTTTATGTAACCTGCTATCCATATTTTCTCCATCTTGTACTTGTGTAAACTTTTTTTTTTTTTTTTGGTAATTTATGTAACAGGCCTATTTAGATCCTTTTATATTCCAGTTCTTTCAGCTTTTCTATTATCCAATCCTTTCAGCTCTGTATTACTCACAAATGTTAAAAGGATGCCATCTCTGCCTTTATCCAAATAATTTACAAAAATGTTGAACAGCATATTGGGCACTTTTCATCCTGCAACTTAACAAGTTTAGGCTATTATGGTAATAGTAAGGTAATAGTGCCTAAGAACAGTAATTTAATAAATGTTGCTGTAGATCAAAGCATGTGCTGAAGTGCTCCTAATTTGTTCTCCCAAATAGTAGAATTTAGTCCCTTTTGTTTGGTCAGCTTTTATTTTTAACAGTAGAATCTGTTTTGGAAGTCTATAGTCCAATTGATTTCACTCCAAAAGAATAATAGGTCTGTTGCATGATACCAGTAACTCATTCTGAATAACTTCCTGAAAATGATATAACTATAAAATTCATGATTTTGGAATGCTCAACTAGATTTTTTTAGTCATTTTAAAAAGTCATAAATGTTATTAAATACTTAAGTTATTAAACACTGATGTAGCATATTAATGATTGAAAATATCCATTACGGACTTTTTGTACACTAAATCCTGGGGATACAAATATAAAAAAGAGAGTGCCTGCTAATTGTCAATAATTGACAATATATAAAAGAAAGTTCAGTTCCTGGGCAGATAGAAAGATCTAGATGTTCTAAGGACCTGGTTGTGGGGTGGGTAGCAAGGTCCAAGGGTTCTTAAGTTAATTTAGTGCCAAGAATCTAGAGAGTATTAAGTCAAAGCAGATGGTAAGGATTGTTGATTGTGCCAATGGTCTTTCATCTCCCTGGAAGGAATAGAGTTGGGGATTCCCATGTCATCTAAACCATGTGAGCAGTCAAAAAACTTTGTAGGAGTTTTGTAGAAAGTGTTGTGAAGTAGTGAGCCACCGTGTCAGTGATCTTCCCATCTTTTGGCTGTTCATTCCAAATGGGTTCTTAAGATCTACCTTTAATCGACCAAAATCTTTGTCAGGTAAGTAGTTAATCATTTGATTTTCTTATTCTTCATAATATATATAATAGAATCTTAGGTTACAAATGACCTCAGAAGTTACCTAGCCTAACTCCTATTGTTTATTATTATTATTATTAAAGTTTTTTATTTGTAAAACATATGCATGGGTAATTTTTCAACACTGACTCTTGCAAAGCTTTCTGTTACAAATTTTTCTCTCCTTCCCTCCACTCCCTCCCCTAGATGGCAGGTAGTCCAATACATCAAACTCCTACTTAAAAAGAAACTTTATCTGCAGCATCCAAAGAAAGTGACATTTTTAAACACACCTCCTATATGCAATGCACTGTGCTAAATGCTAGGGATATAAATAAGAAAGACAGTGCCTGCCCTTAGTAAGCTTATCATGTAATGGGAAAAGGCAGCATAGAAAAGGGAGAAAATGAGGGAATAGTACCACATTCTTCTTTGATCTAGAATGTCAAACTCTTTCCATATAACCTAAAATGGCCTTGTTTTAAGTCCTGTCTCCAACCTATTTTAATGTCTTCCAGCCTGTCAACGTGCTTCCTAAAAAATGATTCACCCTAGACTAAACATAAGCTCCCATATATGCTCTGGGGGGAAAGGTGCATATTGGAACAATAACTTTCCTTTTCTTAATACTCTTCTTCTAATAAGGCATCCCTAAGACTGTTAGCATTAAGCTAGGTCACACAGTGGATGGCCAGACGTGGAGTCAAAAAGACCTGAGTTCATATCCTGCCCAAGATACTTACTAGTCCTGTAACCCTAGATAGTTCACTTAATCTCTCTCAGGTTCACTTTTCTTATCTGAACAAAATTGGGATGATATACAGAGGTGCTTAATATGAAGTACTTTGCAAATCTTAAAATACTCCAACCATTGATGCTATTATAATTATTATACTACTACTACTGTGTCCAGATCTTTTCCATGTAAAATGTTATTTAGCCACATTCCCCATTCCTTTGATTGCAAAATTGATATTTTTACATTTGGGTCTAAGATTTTGTATTTGTCCCTATTTCACCTTATTAAATTCTGCTTGTCTAGCTAGACCATTGGGATTTTTTGGTAACCTAATTCTGTTTAAGTCCATAAGCCATGAACCATCATGTTAGTAGTTACTGCGAGTTTCTTGGCAATTGAAGATTTTACAAGCATTCCAATAATCTAATTAATTGACCAAAATGTGGATTATAACAGTACCAAGAACAGAGCCATACAATCAATCCTCCTGGTTGGCATTACTTCATTAATTACTTACTCTGTTCATCTGGTTTCAAATTCACAAAGTTGTACATCATTTAGATCATGTATTTTTATTTATACATAAGGTTGCCTTAATGATGAATGATTTTTACATATAATTATTTGTCCAGTTTATTTCAACAATAATCCTCATGTCACTGTGTGTAAATGCTATGGCTATTATTGTCCCCTTGTTTTATATAACATAAAGGATTAAGCAGCAGGTGATTTGCCAGTCTCTACATAATAGTAAGTGTCAGATGCAGGAACTGAACTCAGTTCTCCCTTTATTCCAAAGTCCAGTATTTTCCATTATACCATCCTGTCTCTTGATATAGAAGAAATGCCATGAAATCAGATGCTTTTGGCATTCCTTACCTCAAAGTCATCTTCTAGGCTACCATTTTTCTAAACCAGCTAAAAAATCAGCGATTGATATTGGTATGTTACTGGTATGACATGGTCTTGATAAAACCAAACTAGTTCATAGTGATCACCAGTTCACTTCTTGTACCTTGAAGTCATCCCATTGTGGTAGCAAAGTGGGGTGCTGCTAATAGCCTGAAGTCTGGAATCAGGAAGACCTGAGTTAAAATTTGGCTTCACTTACTTGCTTGTAAGTCACTTAACCTCCTTTTGCTTCACTTTCCTTACCTGTAAAGTGGAAATGACAGTAGCACCCACCTCCCAGGATTATAGTTAGGAACAAATAAGTTAATATTTGTAAAGCACTTAGTATAAGGCCTAACACATAGTAGGTACTATTGCCTTTGCTTTCCCTTATTAATATTAATACAAATTATAGTACTGAAATTTTTCCAGGAATTAAAATCAAGGTCACTAACCTTTAGTATGAATCAACTGATTTTCTTTCTCTTTTGGTAATGAGTACTATTTATCTGACTCTAGTGCTGTAAGACTTATTCATTTACTCTGCAAGATTTTCCAAAATCATCAATGGTGACTCACCTATGCCTATCCACTGCTGCTTTCTGTGTCTGGTGTAATATAGTTCTTTCAAGCCTACTGACTCAAATTCATTGAGAATACCTGCAGGCCATCTTAATATCTCTTCTTATCATCAGCTCCTTTCATTAGCCAAATTAAAAGTTCATGCTCTCCTTTTCAAGGAAAAAAGAAGGCAAAGTAAGAAATGAATAATTCTACCCTTACCCCTAATGTTGTTTGTCCTCTTGGACTTACAGTAATATTTTTTTATAAGTAAATTGGTCCTTTTTTTGTTGTCCTAAGCATTCATATTCATCTTCAGTGCCTTCTGAGTATCAGTGCTCCTGGTATTGCTTTAATAGTGCCATTCTACTTTATTAATTGTCCCTTGTTTTGTCTTTGTACTTTTTTTTTTTTTTAACATTCTATGTTAGTTGATACAAATACACAAATTCTTTTCAAAAAGGGAAATTTCTTGTTCTCATCTTAGACATCTTTATATCCTCCTTAGGAGGTTATCATCGTGCCTTCAACCCAGGAAGCATTCAGGTAATGATTTAATAAATAAATATATGCAAAAACTAAAAGACATTTCATAAATGCTTAATTATGAATCAGATCAAAAATAAAACCCTGTGCCTCCAAGGAGCTTACATTTTTATGGGGGAAGCAATATATATCTATAGTTAGATAGCCTAGATAAATGGAAGAATGAATAATTAGAGAAATAGATGATAGAAAGACACATATATTCATTAAATTGAGGCATGGGTAATAAATACCCAGTAAATGGAAAGTAACCTTAAGGGGGAACTGATAGATGAGAGGACCAGGAAAGACCTATACAGGAGGTGACATTGTAACTGAAACTTAAAAGAAAGCTATTCTAAGAAGTTTGATTGAGAAGGGGAAACATTCCAGAAATGGACCAGGGCCAAAGAGGAAACCACAGTTATATATATGGTGATGGGAAATAGAATAATGTTTGTCAAGAAGAGAGAGAAGGCCAGTTTGACTGAATAGAGAACATAGAGGAACACAATGTATGTTTTTTTTTTGGGGGGGGGGGGACAACAACCCAGCAACTAAGAATATGGGAAAGTTCCATGTAAATGAAGAGCTTTAAATGGCAAACAGAAGTGTTCATTTTTAATCTCAGTGGTAACAGGGAACCAGTGGAACTTATAAAGTTTAGGAGAAGGTAGGGTCAGGGCTAGCAGACCTGCATTTTATTGTGGAGAATGAATTGGATTTGAAGTGTTGGAAATTTGGGGTAGTGAGTTTTGTTGGAAGGTAAAAGGGAATGAGAGCTTGAAGTAGGGTAGTGGCTATTTCCAGAGTAGTGATAAAGGAGTATATGTATAGAGGCTGTGGAGGAATAAATTATAAGATTTAGCAATTGCTTTGATATATGGAGTGAGTAAGATAAAGGAGTTCAGGGGACCCTGAGTCTGATATTGAGGGTGACTCAAAGGATCATAGTACTCATGACAATAATATAAAAGTTCAGAAGAGTGATTTTTGATATAAGTTTTATTCTTGATATATTAAATGTGTGACACCCATTTCTGAATCTCCATTCTGTAAGTGGTAATGGGGGACTGTAGTTTGGGACAGAGACTAGGTCTAGATTTCTGAATCATATTTATAGAAACGATCATTGAATCCCTGGGATCTAATGAAATAACCAAGTGAGATTCTGTAGAGTAAAGAGGAGGGGTCCAGGACAGGCTTTTAAGAGAATGAATAAATTGGAAAATGCTAGAATTGTCTTATTATGGTGAGGACCCCATTGAGATTAGAAGGTATAATACATTTAGAGTGAACTGTTGCAGGTGTTGGCAAGATTGAGATTATGACCATCCCTCTGGGTAACTGAGATTTATCATAAATCTAGTGCAGGAAGGGACTTTAGAGTCCATTCCTTCTTCATTTTACACATGGTTTAATTGAAAGGGAATACTAAAAGAACTCATTTGCTTAAAGTTACATAGGTAGTGCCTTATACTGAATATGAACTAGAATAAAATATGAATATGATTCTAAAGCCAGTGCTATTTTCACTGAATTACAATCTTCTTGCATGAGCCATAGGTTGTGAAAATTGATTAGAAATAAGGAATGAAATGAAAAGTTTGGGAATTTTGAGGGTTAAAAAAATTCATGATTTGTATGTTGAAATCATCCCATAGTAAGAGGGCAGAAATTGGAGTGGAGAAGACTGCGATTTAGACATTGAATGCATTAAAGATGGAGGGATAATGTGCTGGGCTTTAATAGTAGATAATGAGTGTCAGCATCTAGGTTGTATAATTAATCTAAATTCCAGAGGAGAAAGAGGTTGGTATACAAGAAATATTCAAGTTCTAATGTCACAACTGAGAGTTGATGGGGAGCAGAGATGGATCCAGAAACATATATAAGTAAAATTTTAGCTAGTACTGAAATGAATAAGCCTGAGATTCAATGTTATCTGTAGAGACCCTGGTCTTAGTGACTACAGGAAGATAGAAGGAGAAAAGGGAAGTCAAATAGAGGAAAAGAAGTTTGTTAAAATTCCATTGGGTTATATGTGGATTGTCACATGATGAGGAGAAAACAAGGATGAGAATAATGGAAGCAAAAAATTATTATTGGAAATATGGCAGAGATCTTTGGCAGTGAAGGTTTTAGAATCAGAGGGAGGGGGGGGAAAGTGTAGGGTAGAAGTATGCTAACCATTAGAGAATGAGTCTGAGTAGAAGAATGGTAAGGTCTCCTAATAAAGACAGGTGAAGATTCAGGTTCAACCTCTCGGATTTCAGAATAGCTCACAACTGCTATTCTTTCCATGCTGTGAATTCTAAGAAGAGCCTTTTAAAAAACCTTTGGGAAAGCCTTAGCAGATATGGTGTGTCCCAAAGTTAATTGGGGAAAACCTCCAACTAACTATGGGGTATCTAGTCCTAGGAAGAAGGTTGGAAGTTCTTGGCTATTGTATCCTCAGGGAATAGGGAAAGCTGGTAGGAAACAATGTGTTTCAGTCTCCTGAGTTTTAACTCTAGAGCCATCAGGAAGTTTAAGTAGGAAGCTGAAGTGTAATCCTCCATCTCTCTCATACCAGTCCTAATCAGATCCTAGTTGTGTTGACGCGCTCATGCTATCTGGAAACCCAATTATTGAGGAAGAGTTCGTCCAGCCACCTCAGCCCAGGTGTTGCTCTTGGGCCTCCTGAAACCTAGTGTGAGATGCCAGGCCAGCCAGGAGCAGAAGCTTGCTGTATCATGCATTTATATGCCATTGATTGTATTCTTCCAAAGCCAAGCAATTATTAAGTTCAGAGTACTAAGAAGCCACAGCTAATTTAAATTTTCTGATAATAGCAACCCTTTAAAGTTTATCTTGTATATTGAGTGAAATAAGATTGATCATTTAATTTTTCTTCTCTTAAAATTATGATAGTGATTTTGCTAGGAATTCCAACTTCAGTATCCTTCATTTATGCCTAAGTTTAATTCTAGGTGGGTTGGAATTTAAAATCAATTGGTCATAGAGATAAAGTAGGCAAAGAGTTCATACATTTGTGTTCCAAAAGCAACTGTGCCAGGCTGTACCCACTTGAAAAGTGTGGGCTTTCGGACTTGGCTGCCTGACATGTCCAGCTGATGTAGGCTGGCCCAGCATCTGCTGCATTCATTGTGTTTAATGCTGGATCCATCTGTTTTCTGTCAAAGCTATTGCCAACAAATTACTGATCTATTAGAGAAACATGGAAATAAGATTGTACTTCTCATTCCTGGCTTTTTGTCTCATATTTTGTTTGGCTTTTATAGAATATTACATTTTTGCCGTGTGTGTGTGTGTGTGTGTGTGTGTGTGTGTGTGTGTGTGTGTGTGTGTAAGACTTCCTAATTGGCATATAGTATTAAATTGTTTGCTTTACAAAAATTAGTTTATAAAAAAAAATAGAGAGCATTCTCCTGCCTTCTCTCCTCTTCTCCCCCCCCCCCCAAAAATAATAATAATAAAAACTCATTTTAAGCCTTGAGCAACTAGTTTTACCCAGGTATGTAAGAGTAAGGAGAAATCTTACCAATTTAAAGGAATAGAAAAGGCTTTTCTGTTTCTGCTACTGAATAGAGGCCTCTATAATTATAACTTATTCCTTGACATGTACTGCTGAATGCCAAATCATGAAACCCAATTGATTGAAGAAGGAAAATAGAGATTGGGTGCACAGTATAATCTCTGTGTGTGCATGTATATGTGGGTGTGTATAGTTATTATAGTCAAACACATGCTCCACCCCGTTACAGTATGCTTTCTCGTATCCAACGAAGAGCAGCTGCTGAATTAAACAGAGCTATTGAAGTTGAGTTCTTCCCTACATAGCTACATCATTTGAACTGGGAAAAAAAAAATTGTAATAGAAAAAGATATAGGCTAACCTGTGAATCTGTCTTATTTTTTTCTCTTTTATGTTCATAGAGTCATTGATTGCCAAATATAGATGAGGTACAGGAACACAGAGTAATTCAAGAGACCTCCTCTGTTATCCCATATTGCAGGGATATTCTTTGCAACAAAAAGCATAAATGTTGGATTTCTAAAACAAGATTAAAGTGTTATTTCATTTCCTTCCAAAGGAAAGGGCACATGTGTTTTCACTGAAGAAGGTTTCTAACCAAATGAGACAGCTATGAAAATTTGGGGAAGGATGGAAACTGGCTACAAAGTAACAGCATGAATGTATGAATTGATGATGTGTATATTCAAACAACAAATTAGTTTATTTTTTAATAAAAAGAAAGTAAGGAAAGAGGTCTAATTCTACTCTTGATTTTAGGAGAGTAAGGGATGGAGCTGTGAAGTCATGGAGGAAGAGAAAAGAAGGAAAGATGTCTTTTTCCTGTTCACAAATGAAAGCTGGAATGACGCATTATTCAAATAAGCCTGAGAATAGTGAATAGAAGACAGTATATTCCACTCTCCATATTCCTTCCCCCTGGAACAAGAATTAGGACACTCTATTAAATCAAGTGTGATGGTTTAAATGAAAAAAAAAAAGCTAAAATTCATATATTTTATATAATAAAACTTCACAAATTACTTTTTAAAATATCCTGCCATCAGAGAAAGCAGGTAGCTAGCTCAATGGAAAGAGTGCCAAACCTAGAGTCATGGAGACTTATTTTTGTGTGTTCATATCTGACCCCATACAGTTTATTAGCTGTGTGTTCCTGGGCAGTTCACTTTCCCCTATTTAACCTTTGTTTCCTCATTTCTAAAATGAGATAGGGAAGGAAATGGCAAACCATTCCGGTATCTTTGCCAAGGAAACCTCAAATGGGTCCCAAAGACTCAGACAAATTGAAAAATGACTGAACAACAAAAAACAAAAGGAAGTCTTATAAAAGTACAAAACACATAAAAATGCCAAATACATACAAATTTATTTCTAGAGGTTATAGTGGACTCTAGCAATGGAAGAAATTGGGATAGGCTTCCTGTAGAAGATTGCCTAAAGCTGGACATTGAAGCATGGAGGTTCTACAAAGTAGAGATAAGTGTGGAAGGATTCCCTTTCATGGAGAACAGCCCATACCCAGACATAGACACCAGAGATGGGACACTATATGTGCAGGACAAGAGGCCAATCCTGATTGGCCAGACTCAGTTGTTTGATGAAGAATTATTTGTAGTAATCCTGGGAGTATAATAAATTTGCACCAGATTGTAAAGGGCTTTAAATGCCAAAATAAGTTTATTATTCCAGAAACAATTGGAAGTTACTGGAATTTCTTAATTAAGGAAGTAATATGGTCATATTTTTAAATATATAAACTTTGACTGCTGAGAGTTAAGTATGGATTGGAGAGACAGAGAATGCAAGGAAATCATTTAGGAGATTACCACAAAATAAAGTTGAGAGATGAAATAATGTTTTTCTCTTGGCAACTCAAGCATTTTGAATTTTATCAAGGATGCACATACACTGAGTGAGCTAAAAAGAAGCAAAATAATATGCTTTTTCCTGAAAAGTCAGGAAACTTTTATACCTTCTATTGTAGCAGGGGCACTTGAGATCACTTCCAAAGAAGACTTTCTCAGAGGGATCCTCAGATGCCAAAATGGATGATACTGCTAAGTCCCAAAAAAGAATAGAAAAGTCCTCCCGTCTTGAAGGATACAATTCTCATTAGAAGATAAATAGTTCTGCTAGTCAGCTTATAAACCTGAGATCTAGGAGCTTAATTAGGAAGATATGAAATTCCATCAGTACTTTCTCATTTCTACCTTGTTGCCTATACCAAGCTAGTAAAGCAATTTCTTACTATTTCTTCACTGTGTCAGATATGGGTTTTGAGTTATCAAGGAGCCCAAATAGAAACTGATCTCATTTTTATTGTCCAAGTTACCACTCAGCTCAAGATTTTCTTTGAGTGGATAGAAAATCAATTTGTAGTCAGGAAGACCTCAATTTGAATCTGCCTTAGATGCTAGCTCTGAGACACTTTCAAATCATTTGAATCAGAGTCAGTTTTTTTCTCTTTCTCTTTTCTTTTTTCTTTTTCCTTTTTTTTTTTTTTTTTTTTTGCCTTTATTAAAGCTTTTTATTTGCAAAACATATGTATGGGTAGTTCTTCAACATTGACCCTTAAAAAAGCTTTCTGTTACAAATTTTCCCCTCCTAGTCCCTCCCCTCCCCTAGATGGCAGGAAGTCTGCTACATGTTAATTATGTTAAAATACTTGACAAATCGAATATGTCTATACATATTTTTCAGAGTCCGTTTTTTTCATAAAATAAGGATAACAGCACCTCATAGGGTTGTTGTGAAGGTCAATAGACGCTAGCTCTGAGACATTTTCAAATCATTTGAATCAGAGTCAGTTTTTTTCATAAAATAAGAATAACACCACCTCATAGAGTTGTGAAAGTCAAATGAGATTGTGTATTTGTGTGTGTGTGTATATATGTATATATATGTGTAGTGCTTATAATCTTTAAAGCACTATATATATTATAACTATTATCATCATTGTTATTCCTTTATCAGTTATCAATGTCTCTAGCTATTGGAGATAGTTTCTTTATTACAATATCTTAATCTTTAGAGTTTGTTTTCTCCCTTACATTTAAAGTGAACCACATAGGTCTTTTTGGCGTATTCTTTATCCCCGGTTTTCTTTTTGTTTATAGCATTTCTCAGATTAAATAAAACTAGAATTAGAGTAAGAGGTCAGAGAGTTATGACAGATTTTTGAAGTTAGGATTCATCTCTTGCTTTAAGGTTCAGGGAGAGAAGTATCACCTAGACAAAGGCAGGAAAGGTTTTAACAGATGAAAATATGAAAAATATGCATTCCAATTGGAGGATGAGCTACAATGTAAATGCTAAATCAGTATTATCCAGAGTTATAAAAGACAATGTGATAAGGGAGAAATTGTATTAAGTTATAAATGATCTAGGTTAATTTAGAAAATTTTCAAAAATTATTAGCTTTTAAAATTAAATGATCAAGATTTTAAAAGATATAAAATTGAATCCCTGCATAGTGATTTTTCTGAGATGTTTCATTATTAAGTACTTAAGTGACAATGAAGTAATTAATTTTGCATTGGCATAAAAAACCAAAATAATGATAAAATGTTGTGCTTATTGTTTTCTTTGACTTTGCAATATTTAAATATATATGTATATTAAATATATTTCATGTATGTTC
This sequence comes from Myrmecobius fasciatus, assembly GCA_023553655.1. NCBI lineage: Eukaryota > Metazoa > Chordata > Mammalia > Dasyuromorphia > Myrmecobiidae > Myrmecobius > Myrmecobius fasciatus. The sequence continues at coordinate 24,309 of JAJPUD010003577.1, read as the reverse complement.
AAAAGTGATAGTGTTCTACAGAGGAATGTGAATGTAGGAAATCATAAGGTGTGATATAAATGTAATAATTTCTAAGTTCCTCTTCCTGCCTTCAAGATCTGTGACAGTGCTATTAAACTCAGAAAAATGTATCCACTAAATTGTAACTTCAAATGCCTATGTACCACATGTTAAGTTAAAAAAAAACAGTCATTATCTAATTTCTATTTAGTTACTTTAATATTTTCCTATTCATTATAATGTGGTTTGGGCAAGTGAGGCTCTTGTCTCTGTTCTATCAATAACTAGCTGTATTACTGTGGGCTTAACCTTGGAGCAGTTTCTTTTTTCTAAAGTAGTACAAATAATTCTTGTTTAAGGTTGTCTTTTTAAGGTTGTCATCAGTACAAATTGAGGCTGTGTGAATGTATTTTGAAACATAAAAAAGTATTCAAATGCAAAGTATAATATTACCTCATGGGATTGATTTTTTTTTTCCTTAGAAGTAATTAAAAACTGTTTCTATTCTTAAGCATGTGCTTATTTTTTGTGACCAAAAAACTAGTACACATATAGTCACACCCCCACATAAAGACTATTGTAGTAGTATACCAAATTAATCTCATTCCCTTGAATATATCCTTATGGTTTCCTATGACTGTCAATTTCCTGTGTCTTGAATATCTTTCCCTCTTTATTGGATTTTAATATCTCCTTTAAAGCTTGACTCATGTCACCTCCTTCAAGAAGCCTTCTCTGATGCCCTTAGTTGGTAAGAGGCTTTCCCTATTTCAGACTTCACAATACAATTTATTCTCTCTCATTATTTTGTATTTTATAGTGAATGAGTGAGTTTAATAGCATAGGTGCAAAGGCTAGCTTTAGAAAATGGGAAAGATTCTTCTTCTTTTGAGATGAGAGGAACAGAGAACAGATGGAGATTTAAAAAAAAAAAACTCGAGGCAGAAGAGGAGGGAAATTGTGAGTACTATTATGTCAGATGGCCTTAGCATCAGTAATTAGTGAGCAATATCATCTTCAAGTTAGGTTGGAATTGGGGGGTTTGGGAGGCTGCATTTTGTCTAGTAGCCTACAATGGCCACTGAGAAAAGCATGAGGGAAATCACCAAGCAGGGAGCATTTTTAATATGTGTAAATGCAGTGAGGGATAAACAGGTTGGAGAGCATATAACTATTAAAGGGCCAAACAAGCACAATTTGGTAATTTTTATCCAACATTGCACAGCAGTCCAAGAGCAGAGAAAAGGGTCAATAAGGTTTTCTCAGAGTTGGGGATTGACAGCCGACAGTAATGAATAAGAGATTCTAAAGTACTAGAGCATCATTAAAATAATTGGCATGAAAACTAAAATGGATAGGAAGGGAACTAAATCAGGAGTGGGCTTTTTAATCTGAGGTCCATAAACCTGTGTGTGTTTGATTATTATTTTAATGTAATTAGTTTCTCTTTTACTCCCTAATGTTATATTTTATTCATATAAAAACATTGTTTTCACAAGGGGTTCATAAGCTTTACCAGACAGGCAAAAATGTCCATGACACTCTTAAGGTCCAGAAGCCCTCCTCTAAGAGAATAGAGAAAAGCTGGGTTTGATTTAAGGCTACATGTGGTCAAGGCTTTCTTCCCAAATGTTTTCTCAATTTTCAGAAGAAGTAGATAGATAGATGTATAGATGGATGGAGAGATGGATAGATGTGAGTTATAGTTTCTTAGTATACATACATGTGCACACATATGTGAAGAGCATTAGGCCTTTGTTGAGTTTTAGTAAATCAGTTCAATAGTTCCTTTTGAGTAGATGTCTATTCTTGGGTCAGATGGCAATCCCTGTCCTGTTTCTTTCTTTCTTTCTTTTATTACAAGGTATTGTGATTAATGTTTATTGTGCCCTGGGCAGAGAAGGAGTAATGCTTTTAATCTAGTTAGTATTCATTGTAAAAGACCCTTAAGAAGGTCAAGAAAGCCTAACTGTCCCTCAGTGATTAAGCCAGAGTGAATGAGGTTTCTGACAGACTTATATGTATCGTACTATGCATACTTCATCTTTTTTGCAGTCTCAGAAGGCAGGAATATATCTAAATTTATAGAAATATGATCTTGCTATGTCACTGGTTGTGGGTGGTAACTATTCCTTCTCACAGCCCTGTTTTCTCTTTAAGTTCTTGCTTTTTAAATACTCTTTATTCTTTTGATAACAGAAGGGAAATATATATATATATATGTGTGTGTGTGTGTATATGTATACATGTGCATATATACACATGTATTTACATACATACATATTGCCTTTAACTCCTTTTCCTTTTTTTTAAACATATTTTATATCTTCAGGAATCTCTTCTAACAAAGAAATATGTATTGGGTTTGGCACCTTTAAGCAACAGTAGTCATTTCCTGATGTTCGCAGTTGTTAGTGTGTTAATCCACTGCCATTTAGTTATTTAATTAGTGTACATGTTGTATTTCTTACCCATAAGAGAATATAAGCTACTTGTGAATAAGAGTAGTAGTAACCATGTAATACAGTGGATAGAACACTAACCTCCAAGGATGGCTGTGAAGTTCAAATGCTAAAATATTAATAAAGTGCTTTATAAAACTTAAAGCATTATTGCCAGTGCTTAGTATTATTATCTTTTATTATTATTGTTATTATTGCCTTTGTTTTCTAAATGCCTACTTCAGAGTCTCAGGCATAGTAAGTTAAATTAACTTGTGTTATTTATGTTCAGTAGTGTTATTTTTAAAAAAATAATTTGGAGCAGTCTTTTTATGGATAGTAGCTAATATCTTAGTCATTAATCAATACACATTTATTGAGTACTTATTATGGACCAGGTGCTGCTCTTAAGCATTGGGGATACAAAAAAGGTAAAAGACAACACCATCTCTCAAGGAGCTTACAATCTAATCTTAAAAGTCAGAATATCAATAATTTTTTTTAATTTAACACTTTGATATGTGCCATTTGAATTTTTTTCCTAACAATTTATTGATTAAGACTTATCAAATAATAATAGACCAATTAATGTTAATGCAAAGTGAGTTCAGGACAGCTAGATAGCATAGTAGATAGAGCACTGGCCCTGACCTTAGGAGGACCTGAATTCAAATCCTGCCTCAGACACTAACCTTTTTTGTATCCCCAATGCTTAAGAGCAGCACCTGGTCCATAAT
>JAJPUD010003577.1:0-21031 GCA_023553655.1 Myrmecobius fasciatus | reverse complement strand
TATCTCCTTCTATAGTAAATAACAGCCTTAATGATCAAGAATAGCAGAGATTTTTATTGTGATTATTTTTTGCTTTATTTTTCTAACATGTCCTTTTCTCATCAAATATATATCTTCTGATGCAGTTTACATTGTTGCCTCCACCTCCAAGGTCTATTATCTTTCACACAGCCTCTATATATAGCCAAGCCCCGACACTGAATCCATTCTTCATTATGCACATCCCAATAAACAGGTTTTTTTAATTTTTCCCTGCACATTTTCACCAAAATAAAAGAACAGGGAAAAAAAAGCTTGCTTTCTCTGCCATTTCACAATTATTCCATTTGGTGTAGCTGGCTAGTAAGAGATGAAGTTGGTTAATGGTTTTGTACAGAATTTTAATACCTTTTCATATAAATACCATTATTAAAAATACTGTGTTCCAAAAGTTTGCTTCTAGGTGTAGTGGACTTTGAGACAAATTATTCCCATCACCAAAGGTTTCTTGGTTGATACAGAGAAATCAGTTGACCCCACAAATGTGGCTGAAATTATATTAATTTATAATACTGTTATATCTTACTATTTTTTCCTTCCAAATATAAAATATTTTAGCCATGTTATGGATTAAATACCATTTAGGATTCATTCTCCTGTAGGAACTTCAAGTATCTGCTGTTTCAGAGGTGCTGGATACATCTTGGTGATAAGCTTCTCCAAATTAAGTTAGTCTAATCTTCACAAGACAGCCATACAGGCCATCACTGGCCCCATATGGGAGCTATTCAGCTTAGTAGAATCTGCCAGAGTTTGTACTGTTGTGTAGCCTTCAGGAATACAGGATAGGATGCTGAACTTTGGGCACATATTGCTGAAAGCTCAATTAGATTTTCAAAGACTAGAAACTCCACCATTTTGCAGTGCTATTTTCCCAGTTGAAAATCCAGAGTTATATATCTGTCTTTCACAGTAAAACAAAAAACTCAACCATCCAGCTCTTTCCTGTGAACCGAATAGTTCTAGATAGCCAGGTTTTCTGGGTACTTGAAGTTTTACTGTTTAAAGTACCAAAATAGTTGCCCTTTAATTGACATTCATATAGCAGCAGTCTTTCTGAACCTGCCACAGTCACCTATGCAGCCTTAAAGCAAGTATTCTGAACATAATGTTTAACCTTGTTTTGATGATTCAGGATTTTTTTTTTTTAGCTTTTATCAGTTATTGTACTGCACTATTATTAAGCCATTTTCTCAGGGACTCTTAAGGGGCATAAGACTATTTGACCATGAACTGAAGGGTCCTAGATTGCTGTACTTTTTTTATATAGTTTTCTCTTCCTTCCCTATCTGTCAAATGCCATTTCTCATTGATGAAAATAGGAGTCATTAGGGAGTGATCCTCTCTCCCTCACTAATTCTTATTTCTGATTGATTTTTTATGGATTTGGAATCCAGAAATCTGACTTCTTAGACAAGACCTTGATTGAGAAGCACAGTTCATGGACTTGGCCATGTGGCTGGGCCATTTTTTCTTGTTCCCTTGTTCTTATAGGTAACAAAGCAACAGGTGAGATTGATGCCAAATTCCTGAATAGATAATAAGTTATTATATATATACATATATATATATGATAATGGTCAGATATTTTTTCATTTACATGGGCCCTTGATATATATAGGTATATGTATTCTTAAATTTTTTTTCCTAATTAAGTAATTTCTGAGGTAATATTTGATCTCCACATATTTCCTTTTTATATAGAAGAGGAAAAGTATTAACCATAATATAGAATAATATCTCTAAACATAAAATAGAATTATACTTCTGAAATTATTTTCTCCAAAATTAGTTTAAATCTGAATATGCACAAATTAATAGAGCTGTCATTAAGAACTTTTTTTTACATGGAGAAAAGGGGAAGGAAGGCTATGCAAGACAGTACTATGGGAAGCAGTAAAAGTCATGGGGAACACAGCAACACAGAAAACAGACCCTTAGTTCTCCCTTGTCCTGCGTTTAAGGGGTAGTGGACAGAGATAGAATCATGGTAGGGTTATAATATAGATAAATGCGCGCTTTATCATCTGATTTTATGGTTGAGACCACTAAGATTTGTATAGATAATATTTGTGTAGATAATACTAGTAGTTTGAATAGGGCCAGTAATAAGGATAATAATTAAATGTCTTTTATTCTCCAGATTATTAGATTTCAGCTTTCCCAATGAATATTTTTATAAATTGCAAGATTAAACTTCTGTTTGCTTTTTGTTTAGGTAACTACTCCAGACCTCCAACATATAGTGGGGTACCCAGTGCAAGCTACAGTGGCCCAGGACCTGGCATGGGTATCAATGCCAATAACCAGATGCATGGACAAGGGCCAAGCCAGCCATGTGGGACCATGCCCCTGGGACGAATGCCATCAACTGGGATGCAGAGCAGACCATTTCCTGGAAACATGAGCAGTATGACACCCAATTCTCCTGGCATGGCTCAGCAAGGAGGGCCCGGAATGGGCCCCCCAATGCCAACTGTGAACCGTAAGGCACAGGAGGCCGCAGCTGCAGTGATGCAGGCTGCTGCAAACTCAGCTCAAAGCAGGTATGCCTTAAAGCAAAAAATAAATCTTTTAAATAGGGATAGAAGATATATTGCATAATTTTCCAAGATTATAGTATAGTTATAATTGAATGTATTTTTTTTTGTATCTTCTGACTTCAAACATGTTTTATAATATAAAGGTTAATGAAGCGAATGACAGACTACCTTCCACACTAAAAACAAAAAAGGAAAAGATAGTGGTTGGCAAGCTTCAGGGTGGAGATGGAGATAATTTTTATGAGATTCATTAGGAAGCACCAAAACTAGATACAGCTGCTAAGAGAGTGGACTTTGTAGCCAAGTAGTATTCCATTTTCAATTATGAGTTTAAAACAGCAAATATTGAAGACTAAGAAAATATAAATGAAATTAACCCTCATTTCTACCCCTTTTCTATAAACATATACACACACACACACACGCCACAAAACCTTTATGAAATGGAGAAATTGTGTGTGTGTATATGTGTGTGTGCATATGTGTGTATACGTTTGTCTTTGTGTAAATGTGTAAAGTTTATATATTTTGTATTTTTATGTTGTTTTGTTTAACCAACCATACCTCTCAATCCACCTGAGCCCAAATGTAGTTAATAAAAGAAGAATGGGGTCTTTTAGCTTTGATTCCTTTTAAAAAACCAAACTTGTTTTGTAAGTATAGTAAGAATTCAAGAATTTTTTTTACTCTGGTGAAAATGGCATACCTTAAAAATACAGCCTATCCCAAAATTTTAATTGAACTAAAGACTTTTGGGATATCCTGTATCCATTTGATTTTGTAAAAAGGTAAATTTAAGTTTTAAATGAAGACCACTCTTCAAAACAAGGGATGGTTAGGATATATGTACCTGAATTGCATTCTTAGGGGAAGGAAATAAGACAGAGGTGATTATGATTTCTACTGGGGAAAAAAAATAGGCTCTAATTTGTTTTTTAAATGTATTACATTGTTACTTTTCTTCTAGAGTGTGCTACTTTGGGAATGTAGGGACCCCTGCTGTCATGCTGTCTGCCTCAAATGATAATAAATTTCCCTTCAAGAATTATTATAATAGCTCATCTGTTTTTATCTACATTATTGTTATTTAAACTCTACTGGATCCAAGAAGTATTTCTCTGAACTCCCATATCTATAAGATTTTAGAGTTACTTTCAATTAGATTTTATATGAAAAGGCTGATTTTGATTGTTCCAGTTAATGTTGAGGACTAAAGTATTGTTACCCATTAATGCAAATCAAGAAAAAAAAATCCCTTTTTTTGAGTGATAGTGGATCTAGAGAACCAAGACAATTTTAAAATTATTAAAAAGAAAGTAAATGAATTCATTAAACATGAAATGTTGAATAGTGATCTTCCTCATACTTCAGTAAGTGGGAAACCATTAGAAGGATGGGATGTCTACCTTAGAATAAAAAATTTAAAACACTAATTCATTCACATCTCCAATAATTTCCCTCTTGAATCAGTTTATATTTATCTATATAAGTATATAATATATGGCTCCCTCCCAAATCAATTTATATTTGTGTGTCTACACACACACATCATTATTTGCTTTTAATTTATATCTTTAGTTAGTTAAAAAGTACACATTTTCAAAACTTGCTTCCCATTAATTTATCCAGCAACTGGAAAAGGATTACATAGTTAACAAACCTTTAAAGTGTTTAATTTAAAAAAAAAAACAAAAAACAGAATAACCATTTTCTTTAGTCCTGCTCCTGTCCAGTTGTGTGGTGCAAAATATTCCATTTGAAGTCATTCTGCAAACCCTCCACACTTGAAAGATGGACGTGAACATGGAATGGACAGGGTGATACTTTCATGTGCTTCAGAATAAATCCAAAGAGGCTGTTCTTCTGTTCTACTTTAGGCCACCATACATTAGGTCGCCTGCTTATCCCAGCCAGTCTGGGGCTGGCGGACGTCCCATGTTTTCTTCCCAGCACCCCAACTATGGCAACGCTCAGGCTCCCATGATGCACCAGCCTGACCAGTACGGGTAGGTAGTAACATAAACTGGACTTGCTGTGGGACCTTTGCAGTATTTTTTTTTTTTGGTTTGTTTGTTTTTTTATTTTTAGAAATTGTTTATGACATGCCATATGGCTGCTGAAGAAATACCAGTTCCCCCCAAAAGTGAAAAGATTTATGAGGAAATTCATCATAGAAGGGGTGGGTTTTTTTGTTTTGTTTTGTTTTTATTATTTTTGGTTTTTGTTTCAATTTTTCATTCCTACTAACAGTTCTGTAGTAGTGTGGTGAAAATCTGCATGTCATCTACCCCACATAGATATTGCCTTTGCACGGCTTTTGGCATGTTGCTTCCCCCTTGTGCCTGAAAGGGAAATGAAGAATTTTATCATGGAAAAGAAATGAAATCACCCAGTTCAGGCATCTTTTTTATCCCGTTGTTGTTTTGTCTAGGAACTGTACTGTGTGACATTGTTATCATTAGTGTCTTATTATCATTATTAATCACTGCAGTGAATCCCTCCTCCTCTCATCACTTAATTTAGAGTACAACTATCCTGTTGGACAAGAGACTTATTGCAGCAGAGATGACAAACTAATGGGATTTATCAGGGGTTCCATTATATCATTGTTGAACAAATGGCTGTTCAGAGATTTTGTAACTAAGGGGTATCAGGAGCAATGGCGGGGACAAAAACAACTATAAAACATAATACATTCTAAGTTCTCTGCTGCAACATTATTGTCAGTTGCAATATAAGAATTAAGTATCACATCATTTCACTTAGGAAAATACCTGCAATTTCAGTTGCTTTTCCCTCTCATTTCTTTTTCTTTGAGCAAGTACCTCTAATATCAAACACTATCTCCATTTCTTACCTACAATATATTGTTATTAAATCACTGACCACTTAAGGAATTTCAGTTTGTCATCTTGAAGATAATCTAGGTGTAATTGTTCTTCATGTAGAAAGTAACATTCAGTAGCTGTTTAAAAATGTTTGGAATGGGGGCAGCTAGGTGGTACAGTGGTTAGAGCACCAGCCCTGAAGTCAGGAGGACCTGAGTTCAAATCTGGTCTCAGATACTTCCTAGCTGTGTGACCCTGGGCAAGTCACTTAACCCCAATTGCCTCAGCAAAAAGCAAAAAAATAAAAATGATTGGAATGAAGACCCTTTGTGATTTTTTTTTAGGTGGGAGAAATTCTTTAACAAATCCTGCTTATGCTCAGTTTCATTCTTGCTATTTATCAGAAATACTTTGTACCATTTATTTTCTAAGTTTTGCATTTAGATTAAATTAAGAGACAATAACTTTAGTTGCAAAACTATGTTCTGAATTATAAAAACATCTCTAAATGAAGACTTTAAAGAATAGACATAAAATTTACTGTAGTGCTTCAAGTTATAGTAAGAAAATTTTGTTTCTTATAGCAGTATTCTTCAAGGTCAACTCCTGAGTCAGTAGGAAGAAATCAGTGGGGAGAAAGAAGCATTTATCATCAGCTACTAATCCATAGGATCTGTCCTTTACCAACTCAGGAGTCCCATTTAGACGCACAAAGCTGGTTTGGGTGTTCCTTGCCAAGCCACATTAAGCAGCTGTGTAAAATGAATTTAAATGGCATGCATCAGAGTAAAATCACTTCCACTGGGGCAGAAAATCAATGTTAGCTAACCAGAGCTGGAAGATCAAGATTTGAGTTTCAGCAGGCTATCTCCAGGTATAGTCCTTAGAATAGAACCACCTCCTCCTTAATTAAAAATGAGAAAAAGGACTATTCCTTGAAAGCCTTCCAGGTGAACCTCCTAACATATGCCTAAAAGAAGCATATAATCTTACAGCCTGACCTCTGAGAGCTGTGGGTTTTTCTTGTTGTACTGCAATTCCTTTCCCTTCTTTTCCCTCATGCCTCATCCATTACCCATACGTACTATTTGCTGTCACTTTTAAAAGCCTGTTTGATGGCCCCTGTCAGACTGTGCTTTCAGAAACTTAGATTTTTTTAAGAAGACTTCCGTTTTGCCTGTTTATCACAATTTAATAAGGGCAACTCTTTATTAACAGTACCTACTACTTAAACGTTCACACATATAGAGTCTGTGCTTGCTCCATCACATAAAGGTAACTTAACTAGAAAAGCCAGTTTTACTAAATTCTAGTCTCTAGTCAGATTGTAAAAATTACTGGCCTTTCAGAAATTCCCCATTCAGAGTACTTGTCATAATGGCTCTTCTCTCAAATCTGAACCCCAAAAGGACTGCAATCCAAGAAAAAGACAAATGAGTGACAGAGGTGGAGAGTGAGCATGTGCACGTATGGACGTCTGCAATTAGATGGAAACAGAAAGCTCACTATAAAAATGAAATACTATGGCAATTATGCTTCAGACCTTCTCAGCTAGTTGGGTCTAAGGTACCATAAAGGAAAAACACATAAACTTAACCCGTTTACGCAAGCAGTTTTAGTACATGCATTACTAGGAATGGACGCAACGTGGGGATAATCCCCTCCCTGCCATATTGAGTAGGTTAAGGCACTATTTTATGTTTTTTTTTTTTTTCCTTCTCAATATATTTGGAAGAAGCAATAAACTTCCTATATGGCTATAGAATATATATATATGTGTGTGTATATATATATATGTATACATACATATTCTCTCTATATATAATATGGCTTTCTATAATATGATCTAGTGGATTTTTGGTGTTTAGAGACTTAATCAACTATGACATTGAATTTGGTTATTATAAAGATGCTCTCTTTTCAGATATTATGTACAAATAACTGTTTTGTTCCAATTTTTACTTAGAAGATGAATCACATAGTTCAGCTGTACATGCCTTGGTTTAATTTACATACAGGTGAGACAAACTTTAGACTCCATAATTTGTGTAGAACACCAGGAAACTTTGTGTCCTGATCTTCTGCACTATATCATACCAAGTCTGCATTATCCAGATTATCTACTAGATACTAGCTCACGCTTCTTGTTGTTTATTGTTTGTTGTTGTTGTTGTCAGTGTTTTTGTTCAGTCGTGTCTGATAATTCATGGCCTTGTTTGGGGGTTTCTTGGCAAAGGTATTGGAATGATCGACCATTCTCTTCTCCAATTCATTTTACATACCAGGTACCTAGGCAAATGGGGTTAAGTGACTTGTCCAGGATCACACAGCTAGTAAGTGCCTGAGGCCAGATATGAATTCAGAAAGACCAGCACTCTATGCACCTGGCTGCCTTCTAGGTTATACTATCTATACATTGTACAAGTTAATGAACATCTCAGTTATTGAAAAGATGTTTATCCCCACTAATCCTGTATAGGTTTTTAACATTTTACCCAGTTCTAAGAGAGCTGTAGACTTTTAAGTTTAGTTCGCCTTTAAGTTCTAAAAATTGACCTTGTTAGAAAATAGTTATTACTATAATATAGTCACTTCCAACCAGTAAATCTGAATTCTTTGCATCATTCAACTGTGCTTGCCTTCTTAACTGCACCCTGGAAGGAAATGATGGCTCTGTAGATTCTGATTCAGATCACTCTGTGTAGTGTAGACACTTTGCATCTGGAACCTATCATCTTGTAAGATGAAATGCTATGATTGTATAGTTACTGCCACTCAAATGTGTTTGGATTCTTTTCTCCCCCTTCTCTCTCTTATTCATCTTAATTGGTAGTGCAAACATATCTTTAAAAATCTTCATTGTTGTGTCTAGCTATTACATAAGAATTTGGTCTCTGAAGAGATGAGTTGTTGCAGTTACTCACCAGCAAGACAATCTTACATTTGGGAACTCTTCCTTTATAAAGAAGAAAATGGCAGGGGACTCTGGGGTGTTTTGAATGACAGATAGAAAAGAGCTACACTAGAATGATGCAAACTGTATACTGTACCAGGCTTAATTTTAGTCTAAAAGCCAAGCAACCCCCTTCTTCCCCAGTGACTCTTGAATAGGAAGAGCTAATAGGAAGAATCATAGGCATGTACAGGAAAGAAATTATCTAAAACAGAATAAGATGATCTGCCTCCATTATTATGATTTTATTTCAAGATTCTTAAAATGTTTTATATTTTAAAATCTTAGTGACATGCCTAGTTCAGTGACCTAGGTTGTTTTTTTCCTACATTTGAATTTCAAAATTGCTTTTGACCTATTTTGAAAACATAAAATGCATGACTTGAGCTAAATCATCTGCCTTTGTGTTATTGCTGAGTTTAGTTCACCCAGAGGTGCCCATCTTCTAACTTGTGAATCAAAGCATTTTTCTCTATTTTGTTTCACTGTCCAAAAACTTAACAAAACAAAAAAACTCAAGCAATTGAAGAATCCTATTTTGCCAACTTTCTACCCAGAAAACACAGTCTAATTTAATACTTTAGCTTTTTGTAAGTTATATCAGGTGCCTTACTCACTGAAATAACTTATTTTTAATGAATTAAATAATTTATTTTCTCAATTTCTACCATATCCACAAGCTATTAGGATTTTTTTTTTTACTTAATAGGTAATTGTGAGAGTTTTGGTTACAATTAGTTAAATTTCTCCTCAGGTGAGAAATAGTCTCTAGACAACAGTGGGAGGATAGTCATGATGTTACAGAAAAGTCATTCCATGGTTATGGAAATTAAATGAACAGAAGTTTGCTTTCATTCCAACAAGATTAAATTTTTTAAAAATAAAAAAAGTGAATCTTGTCTACAAAGTTGCTTATGTCTCTGTTTTACACACATATTTTACAGATAGATATATTTTACATACACACACATCCCTTTCATCAGCCTTTCTTCAGTGTTGTGCATTTATAATTCATACCCCATGTTGTTGGTGCCAGCAAAGCACTCTTTCCATATTATTTTCTCCCTGGCCAGGGTAATGCAGTATTGCTGATGGACTAGGAGCCACTGGCAAGGAAATATATTAATGGAGACAGTGCATTAAAATGTCAAAGGGAAAGGGGTAAAAAAAAATCTTCAAAACATTTCAAGCCCTAGTTATAGCTAGTTTTTCCCATAATGGGTCCACATGCTCAGAGAATAGTGAGTGGTTGCATTGCTTAAGAGTTTTAACCCTTTGTCTCTCAGAAATGATAGTAATCTTAGAAAAACATAATGAAAGTCACAATTGCAAATACAAAAGATGAGGAAAGAATTTCCATTCATTTTTGTGGTTAAACATATTGCTATATTCCTACCTTTAAATTTCAGAATCTTGAATGGTGACTGTAGCATATTGGATTAATGCAGCACTTCTGTATTAGTATGTGCTCATTTTGTATAAAGTATCCCAGAAATGGCCATTTCTGGTCTTTGTGAAGGTAACTCCAAAAATTTTTAATCCATCAGCTAAATAATATTTTTTAAATCCCTCATGTGTGCCAGATATTGTGCTAACCTTGGTCCTACTTCATAACCAAAGCTCCAACAGAGTCCTTAATAACAATACAAAACATGGAAAAATACATCATGACACCCCTCCCCTACACACACTCTCTCTGTCTCTCTCTCTCTCTCTCTGTCTCTCTCTGTCTCTCTCTCTCTCTCTGTCTCTCTCTCTCTCTCTCTCTCACAAACAGGATTGTAAGTGTGCATGCCCACAAATGTACACACAGTATCATCAAGAGAGACTTTTCAGATAGAAGAGGGAGCAGAGGACAAAGAAAGGAAAGACCATCTCTGAGAGGGCTACAGATTGCTACAGTGTTTGCATTCAAAAGTCAGCACTTCTCTTGGACTTCTATTATTTAACATTGTTACTAATACCTCTGTCTAGGAAAGTTTTGGACTTGAGGGTGGGAGTTTTTCTTTCTCTAATGGTTAATAGTAAAATATATTGTGAATATGGCTAGAGTGCTTGTGAATAAATATAGAATCGGAACCAACTTTCAGAGCTTTTTCAGTATAAAGATTTTCTCAGGTTTCTGCATGGAAATTCAGGTTAATGATTAGAACAAAATCCCCAAAGATACTCCAGGACCTTCTTGCTACTAGTATCCAGATACAAAATCATGTAATTTAAAATTCTGAATCTAATCAAATTTCTTAAAGTTGTTAGATACAAAGTTATAGAATTTCTAAATTACAATCAACCCATCAAAAATACTAAAGTATTAATTTGAATCCTATGGTATGAAAAAGTACTATATTTAATAAAATAAATTTTAATATCTGCATAGGTAGTAGATTCAGCATTCTGAAAGTCTTATAAGTAATATATTTTAAAAAAAAAAAAAAAACCTTAGAATGATAATAAAGGAAAAACAAGAGCTAGAGGCCAGTGTAAATAATGTATCCACTTAATGTTCCTCCCTCCTTCCTTTCCAGTCTGGGAATTGAATAGGTAGCCATCAGATTTAACTTGGAGCAACTGCACTGAACTGATTGGGTGAAAGTGACATTTCTATTCTTCCAAATTGGTCCTGTTCTTTTAAGTCATTCATGAACCATCTAAAGCAGAGATTTTCACTGAACTTTTCTCAGGACAGAAGTCAGAATTTCAAAAGTTTGTTTGGCTTACCTAGATTTCCCAGTTCCTCTTATCAGCCTTACATGCCTTTTTTCCCCACCCCTGTATATTCTGGCTATGCAAAGCCTTCCACACAATGAAAACCTATTCTCTCTTAACCAAAAATTCCCCAATGGTCCTCCCTTCCCTAATCAAAATTCACATTTTCTGAATGTTTGTGAGCATCGTAGGTTAAAGTAATTCAGAATAAAGGTATAAATGAGACTAAAGGAGAATTTGATACTACTTATTATAATAACAATAACAAATGAATCTTATTTGGTAAAAATATGAGGGAAATATATTTGACCTATCTGTCTATCCAACTCTCCCTTCTCTCTTCCCACCCTGCCATTTTTCAGTGAATAAATCACCATTGGATCCTCTAGTGACACCATTTCTCATCCGCACTCATTTGGCATGCAGAACCCTCAATTCTCAGTTTAAAATAAAACCCATAAGGAAAAAAATAGTTGTTGACAATAAAATTATTGGTTAGCCCAGAGAACCCCCCACCTTTGGCATTCCAAAGTCAGTGACATGAGCCTTTGGTATCAATTTCAAAATCAATAAAGCCTGCTGCTAAAGGTAATGTGTGCCTTATCCTCACACATTTATCTCTCCTAAAATTTAATAGTCCTGGCAATGATTTAGAATAGGTGGGATAGTTGGTGTATCTTTTGAAAAGTACCAGTACACAGCATAATTATTCTGTTATTTGGGAAGGAAAGGTTTATTTCTATTTTTTTTTTTTTTTTTTTTTTTTTTTTTTAGCTTTTGGGGATGATGGTTGAGATTCCAAACTCTGAAGGGTTTTTCTCTGAGCCCGTAATTATTATTTGTATTTAAGTGCTAGGTTATGGAGAAAAGGAATTTCTTTCTCTAGGAATAAACAAATAGAAATTTGCTAGTGATTTCTAAGTCCTCTTGCTAAATCAAATTGTTGTCAATATGTAAGAATCACCCAAAGATTGTACTGAAATTCTGTAGCAGCTGTAAGTAGTGCTGAGAACAATCATTACTTCTAATAAGTGACAGCATGGGAAGGGTCACAGTTTTATCTAGCATTTAGTCTTTCCTTCAGTCTTTTATCTAATTTAATAATAGTTAGCATTTATACAGTGCTTTGAGGTTTGCAAAGTACTTTACCATTATTATTTCATTTATCAGCATGATGACTTTGGGAGGCAGGTGCCTCCATTTATCTCCATTTTGGAATTTGGAAACTGAGATAGAATGCTGTTAAATGGCTGAGACTATTTGAATTCAAGTCTTTTAGACTTTGGATCCTATACTTTAGACTCTGTACTACCTACCTACCACAATTTTAAACAGTCCTTTAATTAGTAAACTAATAATGTTTCTAACTAGACACTCTGGTGTATAATTAGGAATTAGAGAAAAAATTTTTTTAATGTCAAGTGACATCTCTATTCACGCTGCAGCAAATGGTACTATGTATATAAGTATTTAAATCAAGTTTAGAGATTTTTGTTTTGTTTTGTTTTTTCAAAGTTGGGAGAAGTGTGAGTGGTCTGGATTCATGATTTCTTTGGATTGGAGCTTCCCTGGAAAGTAGACACCTTCTAAGTAAAGCTTACATTCTCAGAGATTGTCTGAGGCACTGATGGATTAAATGCTTGGGATAACCATCAAATTCTATTTGACTTTGACAATGGTTTTGTGTTTGAGGTGTAGGGCTCATCATTGCTGGAATGACAGAATTTATAATTGACAATTCAGAGCAGATTATTTGCTTGTTAAAGACTGTCAGCTAATCATGACTCTTTAGTGCAACTGTTCTTTATTGAGGCTCAACTTCCCCCCCTCCACCGTATTCTCAAAGAGAGAATACACTTTTGTCAGAAAAAAATATACATCTTTATTTTAACTACCCTTTGGTTTTCTTTGTAATTCTATCTTTTATGCACTTAAAAACAGTATTCTGAGAAAGGGTCCAAGACATAGGAAAAGGTTAAGAACTCCTGCCTTAGGGTAAAAGAAGTATGTAAACATAAAGACATAACCTTATTTATTCAGTCTTACTTTCAAAATGTTACCTTCCCAACAGTCATCTTTGTAAGTGAACTCCTTAAGCCAGGGTATCTTAGGGTAGTAAAACCCCAAACAAATGCCATTTTAAAGTAATGCCAATCTTTAAATACAAAGCAATTGAAATTAAGACTTTAAAAAAGAAAAGATTTCTAGGTAGAAATGCAACAGAACTGATTGTAGCTTTATCAATAGTTGTTTTTCTTCCCAGAAAGTATTATGAACCATATTTTACTAGGCAGAAGTATTGTGCCATTTGCACCATGTCAGAGCTGCATGTAGTCATGAATGCCTCAATTCATAAAACTTGCAAGTTTAATTAGCAGGAAATTAATAAATAGCCTGGAATTCTTGGGCAAGGTATGCTCATGGAAAAACTTGCCTATGAGAAAAAGACGGCACTTGGCTGTCTGGTGCTGTTCTCTCCCTTGATATGCTGCTGTGCCCCACATTGCTGTTGTGAGCTTTCTGGCAACTAAAAGAAAAAAATGCTTAAGATCCAAATCTTTGGAGTGCTTTTGGAGATCAGAATTCTGGTTCCAATTCATATGGCTGCCAGTACACAGAACAACACAGTGGAACCATGTGGCCAGGAGACAAGCCAGGGTTCACAATAGAGAGAAATAGTTATCATCAGCTCTTAATTACTGTAAGTCAAAGCCCAGTTAATGTGCTTTCTCTTCTCACTCTGAAAAGGGAGTGTCTCTCCCTCTAAAACACTCTAAGGCTCTGTTTTTCAGATAGGTATGACAAAAAAGGTGAAGATAATTACTCAGTACTTTGGGAACAGTTTCAAGAAAAATCATTTTGGTAAAGAAGTTAGTTACCTGAATTAAGTCAAGTGCCTTTCACAGTCTCTAGTATCTCTAGAGTTTATGCATGGAAAAAGAATCCTTGCCTGGACCTACCTTATGAATGTGTACACAAGAAAATATCTTCTTTTGGATGAAAGAAGTATGGCACAATGAATCTGGCTTTTTAAAAGCCATATAACTTGTCACAGTCATACACAAAAAATAACTCTTCTTTGAGGGAGCAGTAGGGAGGGTATGTCTAAAGAATAAAATCTTTCCTAAGACATAGAAAAGGGTATAATATAAAGGTTGGGTTTGTAATGCCTAAACTGTACCCTACTAACATTTTAAAATTCTTGACCCCACGTTAAAAGGTAAAAATGAGAAAGGGAATGTTTTTTTCAGATTCCTGATAATCTCATAACAAATACCATAGAATTTTATAGTAGCATTTTTAAATCAAGAATCCATTTTTTTTTTTTTACTCTGCCAACCCTTAATTTTGAATTTACCATCATTACATTCCTTCTGTAGTTGTATCCCCATGGTTCTAAATGACATTGGAAGAGGACGTATCCTCAACCCCATACATAAATTGGGCCACAAAAATTCCTGTTGTCTAGAATGAGTACTTTTTGATGTTTGTCAAAACTTTTATTCTTCCCTTATAATGTCTATATTTCACTCCTCTCCTTCTGTGTTTTCTCTTTGCTCCTAAAGCTCATTATACCTTTCCACTCTACTCTACACCTATTCCCTACAGATGCTATTAGCAAAGATTGGACCATCAAATCATAAACTCCTTTATCTTCCCTACTCCACATTTACAAAATTCTTCCAAGTATTTATTCATCCTTTTTTCTTGTCTCTGAGGAAGTGATGATCATTTTACTTGTTAACGTTAACTACTTTACCTGTGTCCTCCCCATTACTTCATTTCTCTTTTAGGGCTGTTAAAAATGCCTTTCTTGTTTATTTTCTTCAGTTTCTTCCTGTCTATAGATAGATTCCATCTGCCCCTTCCACCTAAAAATGTGCTCCAGTCTACCCTACCCCCCCAATTTTTTTTTAATCTGTTGTCCTCTCAAACTCTTGTCTCATATCCCCTTTGTCATATTCAGTCTTCTAGAAAGTTCTTTGGTTACTACCTTGATTCTTTTACCTTCTACTAACTTGTTGTTATAACCACTGAACCAAAAATTATCTCTGAGTTTCTTTTTTTGCTTTCTTATCTCAACTACTAGCATGGTCTTATGAATAGGAAATGTTTACTTCAATTCAAGTAAATTCTCAAACAAGATCTGAGATTTGATACTGGAAATTCTGAGTATAGATTTGGAAATAGGCAATAAATATTTATACCAAGAAGATTAAGGATGAATTAGGCAGGTAGGAGAACCAAGACAGAACACTGTTAGAAGGAAAAAAGGATGGAATGAAAGGGAAAGAGAAACACAGAGAGAGATAGAAGAATAGGAAAGAGTTTAGCCAGTCAGAAATTTTTTTAAAAGAAGAATCTCTTTTCTTGAAAAATAAATGTTATTTATTATAGGAATTGGCTTTCTGGAAGGAGGAATATACTGAGAGAAATTCTATAGATATAAAAACAAAAGCTATGAGGAAAAAAAAAAACATTTTTTTTTTCTTAAGTCACAGCAGATGAGAACCATCAGAGAGCCATCAATTTTAGCAGTGTCTTAAGTTAGGTTTCCTGTCCTTGGAATTTAGGGCCTAGCTGAGTTGATAACACAAATTACTGTAAATTAGAAGTAGCCAAACACACCAGGAAAAGAGAACAATCATTTTGAGTGAGTGTGTGTGTGTGTGTGTGTGTGTGTGTGTGTGTGTATCTGTGTGTGTGTATTTCTAATGCATCCACTCACCTTAAGATTATTCAGGGAGTTTATATTTTTGCTGTTGTTTCTTGTTTGTTTTTAATTGAATTCCTTTCTTTAGAACCAAAAACTTATCATCACTTAACATCTGGAGTCCTTCCTATTGCATCATTTTCAGTTTTAGATAAAGGATTCCATTGATAAGAGCAATAGATAGTAATTCTGTTACCAATTCAAACTAAGACATGTGACTTCTAACCACCTAATAGAAATAAATGAAATATCATTTTCTTATATTGGCGATTAACTGTTAAGTGATACTTTAAAATTGAGGTATTACCACAAAATTTTTAACAAAACAATATTGGCATTTAATTCTCTCTCTTTTTTTTTTTTTTTTGCTAAGGCAATTGGGGTTAAGTGACTTGCCCAGGGTCACACAGCTAGGAAGTGTTAAGTGTCTGAAACCAGATTTGAACTCAGGTCTTCCTGACTTCAGGGCTGGTGCTCTATCCACTTCGCCACCTAGCTGCCCTGGCATTTAATTCTCAAAGAAAGCAGCTAACATTACAGGCCCCCAAAATATGACTAGTAGTAAGAGAACTTTGGAACTACGTCACACCTAGGACAAAATATGAGCCAAATAGAAGCAACTGCTGACTGCTGTTTCTTTCCAATATATGTCTATGGGTGAAGGTAGCCTTGTTCAAAAGAAAAAAAAAAGTGTGAGAATGTACATTATATAATGCTAATTTATAATTTGAAGTCAAAAGCTCTTCCTTTTTCCTTCTTGTCTCTGGCCAAACGGCAGCCAATCCCACTTCTCTTTCACACAGGGCTTGATTTCCAGCCAGAGCAACTTGCATGTCAAGAATAATATGTTATTTTGCCACCAAGGTTGCTAATCTCGTGGTCGTTATGGGCATACTAATGGATTAGTCACACAGAAAATTGGCTGGAGGTTGGCCATTCAGTTGTGGTTGTTGTGTTTTTCCCCTCTTTTCACAACACTAGATTTCAAGTCATCTAGAATAAATTACTGACTAAATTCTCCTATGTGCTTCTGTAGAAGAATATTCACCAAGTTAAACATTTGAAAATCTGCCTCATTCCAATGTATGAATAAAATTAGTTGGAGTTTGACAAGAAGATTTAAAATATGTAATGCAATAAAAGGTTCTTGTTCGTGTGTTCTCTCTCTCTCTCTCTCTCTCTCTCTCTCTCTCTCTCTCTCTCATTTGTGTTACGTGTATGCATTGAAAATGCCAAAATAGTAGAACTTGAAACAAACATGATGATTTGGTGATCTTGATTTTCTGATTACTCTTAGATTTAAATAAGGATGATCAATTGCTTTTATTTTCAGTGTTAGCCTGTTCAATTTTGTTGATAGACATTCTTATTTCAGTGAGAATGAATTGTTAATGCTGTGATCTGTAACAAAAAAATATATGTAAATCAGCAGTTATTTGTCATGTTTTCCCAAAAAAACCCTTACTTTCCAGTGGATATAATTTGCATGCATAATTTTCAGATTCTGTCCTGGCTCCTCCTTTATTTCTCCCCTCACCCCCCCCCTCTGTCTTTCTCTCTCTTCCTCTCTCTCTCTTCCTCCTCCCCTCCCCCCATCTCTGTCTCTCCCCCTTCTCTCCCTTATTCCTCTTTGGTTTTTTCCCCCATGGGTTTAATTATTGTCTGTGTTCCCCCAATTCATAATTCTATATATTCAGCCCCAGTCTCTTTATCCTAAATCACCAGTTGTTTATTAGTATTTCAAACTGGATATTCCAGAGACTTTCAACCTTAATGTCTCCAAAACGAAACTCGTTATGTTTGCCTCCTAATTAATACCCACTGTTTTCTTAAACTTCCTAATGTCTCTGGAAAGCAAAGACTGCCTATTTTTCCAACTTTATTGTACTTTTGACTGCCCATACTTCCCCCCTTCCCATTCTGCCATCCAGCCAAATGCGTCCTTTTTCTCACACTTTGCTGACCCTCTCCCTTCTCTTGGCCTTTCCATTCAGGTATCCATGCCCAGCACGTACTGCCTGCTAACCTCTGTTTCATAAATTCCCTTTGTTCCTCCAGTATACATAGTCTAAGCACAATTTTCTTCCAAAAAACCTTTCTTGATTGCTCAATTGTTAGTGCCTGCCCTCCCTCTCTATGTTGTATTTATTTATATACACTCTCTTTCTATTTATTCTGCATGTATCTGTAAATGCACTTGACTCTCCCCTCTTCCCCATTAGAATGCAAGCTACCTGAGAATAGGGGATTGTTTCATTCTTTCTCTTTTTATCCCCCAGAACATACAAGGCACTTAATAAATGCTTGTTTGTTGATTGATGTATTCTCAAGTACAGTATTTTTGGAGAACATGCAAAAATTCATCAGAATGGAACTTCTTTCTTTGTTATAAACAAAAGCATCTTTTTTTCTCCATCTGTTTCTAAAGGTTTGTGGTTGTCAGTGCTTCACTTTGCTTCTCTCTGTCCACATCTCCATCCCACTCACCATCCAATCAATTGTCCAGCCTTATCAGTCTCCTTTCCTTATTTCTCACTTTATAGTTGCCACCTTTCAGGTCTTTACCACCTCTTATTTGAATTAATATCATCAAGCATCAACAAGCATTTATTAAGTGTTTACTATGCACAGGCATTGTGCTAAGTACTTTACAATTATTTTCTCATTTGATCCTCACTATAACCTTGGCAGGTTGATATTGTTTTCCAGTCATTTGGGGTTTTTTGTTTTTGTTTTTATTTTTGTTTTTGTCATAGATACGTGAGTTGTCCAGTTAGTAAATGTCTGAGGCCAGATCATGAAGATGTCTTGCTGACCTCAAACCCAGTGCTCTATCCACTGTACCACTAGCTATAAGAATTCATTTAGAACCAAAATGTATTGATAGAGAAGGCCTTCTTCCACATTGTTGGAGAGAGGAATTACCTGTTCTTTCAACTCTTAAGACTTCAGCTTCCCCATTTAAAAAGTGGGGGGGTTGTATTTTTATTTAAGTTTAGTTTATTTAGTTTTGTCTAGTTTATTTTTACTTTAAATACAAATTTTTTCCAAATACATTTATAATACATTCTATGGATTTTTAGAGTAATATCTTCATCTGATAAATGTCAGTGTCAGTGGAAAATCACTCTTTCCTTGCAGCCTTCACTCTGAACATAGGAAATGGTCATTTAAAAATTGCTGTTCATTCCTTTTCCTCATCAGTGCCATGTCCTTTGTTGGCAGATGAATGTGTGCTGTTTTAGGTAGCTCCTATGTGGGTGAAGGGAAAACCCATAAAAAAAATTGTGTGTGTGTGTTTAGACTAAGAAGGAGGAGAGAAGTCAGGAAAATGCATTTGCAGAAACATACTCCTGAATTACTCTCATTATAATAACCCATTTGGTGTCATAGCATGACAGATTATAAACACTTACATCTAGTCTCAACGCAAGACAGATTTAAATAAAGTACTTCTGGCTATTGTGCAGGTCAGTGTGTTTAAATAACAAACCCCCAAATCATGCTTTTGACATTTAAAAGAGAGAGAAAATATTGTCATTCTGTAGACCTGGCACAGATAAGCATAGGGCAATTTGGTCAGTACACTGTGATTTGTGAGTGCAGCCTAACACAGTCATTTTCACAGTGTGCAATCAGTAGCTACCTTAGCAATGTGTCAGCATAACAACAACAAAAATTCTTTTTAAAATGTTTACCCCAATTACCCCCCTGAGATACTTCCATGCATTTACTGCCATAGCCATTGTAGGTTAAGGTTCTGGAGAATCAGGACAGCAGTAATTTATTATAAAAACCATATAGGTCTAAAGACCCACTGAAATTGAAAACCCAATGTTCACAATCCAAAAGGTCAAGACAGCATATGCTACTTTTGAAAGGACATAGTTTTGAGAGAGGTACTTTTTTGGCTAGGTTTTTCATTTTGGGGTAGAGGTATTGGTTTGCTCTTCTCTCTCTCCACTTCTTTCCTAGTCTTAAATCTTCAAATTTCTAGACTGAATTCTCAGTCTCATTCTTTGATCCCTAATGAAAAAAATTAACTGTGATCTACTAGCCTTTATATTCATTTGTAGGATTTTATTTGTTACTATATATTAGAAAGAAATTTTGTAACTTAGCTAATATTTAATAAAGTCATGTTAGCAGCCTTCTGAAGTTAGAATGAATAAAAAACTTTTCATCTTAAATCATATAAAACATCCATTGTAGCAGTAATCATAAAGGCCCTGAAGTACTCAATTATTCAGAGATCATGTTTCCTTCTATAAAATAATTTGCTACCAATTTCTGAAACTCAACAGTTTGTACTATATATAGTTGTGCTTTTCTGTTTTCCATTGTGTATCCCCTCTTGCTTCTTCACATTCATCAGTCATTTTTAGCATACTCTTCAAAAACTATATTTATGCATACACATTTAGTGATAGTAGTCCATTGGCTCTTTTCTTCATTTTGATTTGTAATTGGCCTCAGGAATTATGGGGTTTAGAAACATATACTTTTCCAGGAAGAATTATTTCCTCCAGTATACCTATGAATCATGCAAACCAAAGGACAAAAGTCATTCATTTTAATTTAAAAAAAAAAAAAAGAAGTTGATAAGTATCTAATCAGTATTTTTGCTTTCACTCCCTATTGCCTACCACCATGTCCCTCATATCCTGCTCTTGGAAAGGTAGTGCAAACATATACACACAGGAATCGGTACCCTTCTTATATTTTAGATGAGGAAAACCAAGACTATAGTGAGGAAATGATTAGTCCAAAGTAATGCAGTCAGTGAAGAAGCTTAAAGTAGAATGCTAATTTACCTTTATTTAGTGCTTTACAATGCTTTCTTGACAAGTCTACTATGAGAGAAAGAGTTCAGTTAGTTCTCTGGATCCTCCCAAACTCATTTTCTGCCATTATTCTAGTATTGTCTCCCATTTCTAGGGGATGACTCACATGAGATTCACTGAAAGGAATGACACCTATTTCTGACTGTAGCCTCCAATTGATGCTAACTGTAGCCCACAACTAGTACACACCACAAAGACTATCAATTTTTTTTTCTTCTATTAATTTTTTTATCTTGTTTAATGATTCTAAAAATTCTTTTTTTATCTTGGTATTTATTTCCTTTAAAAGGTCAAATTATATTAAATGCTATAATGGAAAAACTGGACCTAATACATGTAAAGCATCTTTAATATAATTATTTAGTGGGAGAATAAGTGTCAGCAATTAACAAAAAAAAAAAAAA
>JAJPUD010003576.1:220035-240333 GCA_023553655.1 Myrmecobius fasciatus | reverse complement strand
TGCTCCAAGTCACTATTGATCAGAGAAATGCAAATTAAGACAACTCTGAGATACCACTACACACCTGTCAGATTGGCTAAAATGACAGGAAATGATAATGATAGCTGTTGGAGGGGATGTGGGAAAACTGGGACACTGATACATTGTTGGTGGAACTGTGAACGGATCCAACCATTCTGGAGAGCAATTTGGAGCTATGCTCAAAGAGTTATCAAACAGTGCATACCCTTTGACCCAGCAGTGTTTCTACTGGGCCTATATCCCAAAGAGATTTTTAAGGAGGGAAAGGGACCCACATGTGCAAAAATGTTTGTGGCAGCCCTTTTTGTAGTGGCAAGAAACTGGAAATTGAAAAGATGCCCATCAATTGGAGAATGGCTGAATAAATTATGGTATATGAATGTTATGGAATACTATTGTTCTGTAAGAAATGACCAACAGGAGGATTTCAGAGAGGATTGGAGAGACTTGCATGAACGGATGCTGAGTGAAATCAGCAGAACCAGGAGAACATTATACACAGCAACAAGACTATACGATGATCAATTTTGATGGACATGGTTCTCTTCAACAATGATGTGATTCAAACCAGTTGTACTGCGATGAAGATAGTCATATACATCCAGAGAGAGGGCTGTGGGAGCTGAGAGTGAACCACAACACAGCATTTTAACGCTTTCTGTGAATATTTCCATGCATTCTGTTTTCCTTCTTAGGTTGTTTTTTTTCTTCTTCTCTTTCTAGATCTGATGTTTCTTGTGCAGTAAGATAACTGTATAGATATGTATACATGTATTGTATTTGTCATATAATTTATCCTATCTAGCATGTATTAGATTACCTGTCATCTAGGGGTGGGGGGCGGGGGGAGGGAAAGGAAAAGCTTTGGAAAAAAAAGTTTTTTTTTTTTTGCAAAGGTCAATGTTGAAAAGTCACTCATATGTTTTGCAAATAAAAAGCTTTATTAAAAAAAAAAAAAGAACTAACTAACAATTTGGCACTTGGGACACATACCAGAAAACCTAAGCCAAGAAACATGAAAGGTGCAGTTAAATCATCTATTTTCAGCAAATTCAACTTGAGGGATGGTATTAGACCTTAGAATGTGAAGCCCATATGAAGGAGAAGACCCAAGAACACAGTTTCTTGAAGGAACTTAAGATTCACTGTGAGGAAAATGCTCTACTATCATCACCTTTGAATTTGGCAGTCCATGGCAAAACATCAGTTACCTATCCAGGCTACTGGTATTTCTATAGCACTGGGTACATAGTAGTGAACTAGTAAATAATTTTTTGATAGATGGTTATCTTTCTTCCTTTAAGTAGATCTAATATTTTCAAAATTTTAAGGGAAGCATTTATTATCTTCCTATTAACTTAATTTGGTATCTTAATATGATAAAGTGCATTTAAAGATAATAAAAATCATAGTGTCTAAAATTAATCTATCTGCCAAATGCTTCTTCCGGCTGTTACTTCTCATTTCCAAATCTAATAGAATTGAAACAAAGATGATAACTCACTGTCTATATGTGGGTGAATCATTTCATCTCTCTAATATTCAACTTTCCCATCCATAAAACAAAGACATTCTTCTAGAATATGTAATTGGGATTTTAAGAGTATTAGATCTCAGGTTTGCTCTTTTGTGGTTGTAATTCTAAAAGGTTTACATTGCTTCAGGGAGTGTGAGTAGATTACATATTTCTATCCTGAAGAACCAAGTGAATAGGATTTCTACAGCAAGCTTCAGTTTCCTAAGAACAGTGGAATCACTTACTACTTGCTGTAATCTGTTATCATTGATGTTTTATCTCTTTTTCAGAACATTTCAACTTGCTTGACTTTCCTCTCTAACTCCTGAACCTCAGTGATTATACTTATTTGTTAATCTTGTCTATTATTGATTTTTCCCTTAAAGTGTATGATAATATTTACCTTTGTGTGCTTGGAGGAGAAATTTATGGTATTTTTTTCTGTGTTGAAAAGTTCTCATTCTTATGGACATAAGGATAAAGTTCTGCTGAAAATTTTTGGGCTGAGTTCAACAAGTTAAGCTTGTTGTTTGTTCCTTCTAAAGTCTAAATACCATGATTCTATCTTATGACCTTCTTTGATCATAGTAAACTCATTTGTGAAATGGGTAGGACAATATTTGAACCACCTACCTCACAGGATTATTATGAGAACCCTTTATAAAATATAAATTACTTTGAACAAATACAAGCTCTTATTATTATATGAAATTACTTACCAACCCTCTTGATATACAATTTGAATGATAGTATCTTTGGATGAGAAGTACAAGAGCTCATAGTGACTATGTGTTCTGATTGCCTTAATATACAGATGAAGAACCTTAGACTTTATTCTTCAAGGTTATTTCTTTTCATCCCCAGAGGTGACACAACTAAAAAGATGTCACCTTTGTGACATCTGGCAAATCCATTAACCTATAAAATGTAGCACCTTCATGGCTGGGGATATTTGTTGACATGGACAAATATTAAACTGGATAGTTTGTAAGGAATCTCCCAGCCTTCTTAAAAAGCTACATTTCTTCCCAAGTCTTTCATTCTCATAACAATAATCAAAATGCCATATCATGGCTCAGAGGGTAACATACAGTGTACCATCAAATACTGTGAACTCTATTCCCAGATTTTTCACTGATTGGGTGACTATTTTCTTCGTTGTTTAAAGTTTTTAAAGGGAAAGACAATAATGATATATTTTTCAGTGTCTATCAGTTAGCACACATTTATAAAATACCTATTATGTGCCTCATTATGTTCAAAGGATAGTGAGACAAAGACTTGTATTCATTTGGTGGAGGGAGCATTTCCAACCCCAATTTTGTAAAATTCATATTCTAAATGAATAAGAGTTAACTTTTATTGGGGAGACATTAGCGTCTTGGGTCAGAAATGACTTCATGGTGGTACATTAACTGACACTTATACAAAAGGAGGGATCATTACTTTTATTTCCCATAGTGACCTATATTTTTGATGTTTGGAAAACACAGTAGAAAAATCCCAAATACCAAATGAAAGAAGAAAAATTATCTTGAAAACTTGACTTGAGCAGAGAGCCAATCTCTGATATGTGGGTTAGCTCTGCATTCGTAAGGTAAATCTCAAATATAACAGGGGCTCTTCATCTTTCATTTCATCATCATCCATGAGACTGTAGAACAATGAGTTAAAAAAATTAAGTCAAGTCAAAGTTTCTGGGTTCAAAACCTGCCTCTCACAAAACCTGCATGAGTCTCTGAATCTTCTTCAGGTTTATTTTCTTCATTGGTAAAAAATAATAATAAGGGGTTTAGTTTACATGACATCTCCCAGCTTTATTTGTATTATCTTATAATCTAAACTGAGGAAAATGGATTTATTTCTTTATTAGAAATCAGAAACTTGTATATGAATATTATGGAATATTATTGTTCTGTAAGAAACGACCAGCAGGACGATTTAAGAGAGGCCTGGAGAGACTTGCATTAACTGATGCTGAGTGAAATCAGCAGAACCAGGAGATTATTATTCACGGCAACAACAAGACTATATGATGATCAATTCTGATGGACATGATTCTCTTCAACAATGAAATGCTTCAAACCAGTTCCAATTGTTCACTGAAGGAAGCCATATACACCCAGAGAGAGGGATATGAAATGTGGACCACAACATAACATTCTCATACTCTTGATTGATGTTTGCTTACATTGCATTTCCTTTATCTGATATGTCTTTCATGTAGATACGATTTTTCTTGCACAACAACGATAAGGATGGAAATATATATACATATATTCAATTTGTCAAGTATTTTAACATAATTAACATGTAGTGGATATCCTGCCATCTAGGGGAGGGGTGGGGAGTTGGGGGGAAAATTTGTAATAGAAAACTATGTAAGGGTTAATGTTGAAGAATTACCCATATGTATGTTTTGCAAATAAAATATAAAAAATCATAAAAAAAGAAATCAGAAACTTGAACCCTTTTTGATGCTACCAAAGTAAGGAGTATAAAAGGAGAAATCTAAAAATTATACCATAGCTCACAGGAACTGATCTCCAATGGACTAAAAGATAACAACTGAAACAGAAGCAGCACATAACAAAGGGAAGGGGGGAAAATAAAAAGAAGCAGAATTTTACTTAAATTTTTTTAGGGGGGGGGTGGAGCCAAGATGGTGGAGTGCAGACATGACTTTCTGTGACCTCCTCTGACCTTCTCTCAAACCAACAGCAGATTAAGCCTCTGAACTGGTTCTGGAGTCAAAGCTCCCCCAAATACATGGAGTACAACACATTTCCAGCAAAAGCTACCCTGGAAGATCTTCAGAGCAGACCTGTTTCAGACGGGCAGGGGATCAGGCTGCTTGCTGCTCTCAGATGCCAGCACTCACCCAGGGCGGAAGTCTGGGGTTGGGATGGAGCTGCGGATTTTAGGTACCCAGGAAGTCCCTGGGAGACACTTGGGTCACTTTGCTCTGCTTGTGGGCAGGTGCTTTGGCAGATCTGCCTTTGGTAAAGAGTGGATTGAGAACAGCTGAGAGTGAGGACCTGGCCCAACCAGCCCCGCACCAAAAAGTCAACTATGCAAACTGCCCCAGGGCAAATTGAAATGGCTGCAGGTCCCCTGCTTTAATCAGACCTCAAGCTCTAAAAAAATGAGTAAGAAGCAGAAGAGAGCTCTCACCATAGACAGCTTTTATGGAGAGAAAGAAGGGCAGACCCCAGATCCTGAGGTTCCTAAAGGTAAAGAAACCCCAGAGGAAGCCACAAAGGGATACATGAGCTCATCCCCTTTTCACAAGGCTTACCTAGAAAATTGTATAAAGAATCTCAAAAGAGAGTGAGAAGAAAAATGGGGAAATGAATTGAGATCAGTGCAAGAAGGATATAATGCCCTGCAAAAGAGATATGAAAAAGACACCAACTCACTGAAAAACAAAAATGGTGATATGGAAAAAGACATGAACTCACTGAAAAACAAAAATGGTGAAATGAAAAAAAGACAACAATTAACTGAAAAACAAAATTGGTGAAATGGAAAAAGATACCAACTCACTGAAAAACAAAATTGGTGAAATGGAAAAAGATAACAACTCATTGAAAAACAAAATTGGTGAAAAGGAAAAAGACAACAACTCATTGAAAAACAAAATTGGTGAATTGGAAAAAGACAACAATTCACTGAAAAACAAAATTGGCAAAATGGAAGAAGAATGCAATGAACAAAAATATTCAATTGGCCAGTTACAAAAGGAGCTAAAAAAGGTAACTGAAGAAAATAATATTTTAAAAATTAAAATTGAACAAACAGAAGTGAATGACTCAATAAGATTTCAAGAATCAAACAAAAACAAAAAAATGAAAAAATAGAAGAAAATATGAAATATCTCCTAGAAAAAAACAACTGACTTGGAAAACAGATCTAGGAGAGACAATCTAAGGATTATTGGACTCCCTGAAAGCCATGATGAAAAAAGGAACCTAGATGCTATCTTCCAGGAAATCATGAAAGAAAACTGCCCTGATGTTTTAGAATCAGAAGGCAAAATTGCCATCAAAAGAATTCACCAATCACCTCCTGAAAGAGATCCCAAAATTAAAACCCCAAGGAATATTGTGGCCAAATTTCAGGACTATCACACGAAAGAAAAGATATTGCAAGCAGCTAGAAAGAAACAATTCAAATACCGAGGAACTGTAATCAGAATCACACAAGATCTGTCAGCTTCCTCATTAAAGGATTGTAGGTCCTGGAATCAGATATTCCAAAAGGCAAAGGACTTGGATTACAGCAAAGAATAAGTTATACAGCTAGAATGCTCATTATCTTCCAGGGAAGAAGATGGTCATTCAATGATATAGGAGAATTTCACCTATTTCTAATGAAAAGACCAGATCTGAACAAGAAATATGATCTCCAAACAGAACTCAAGAGAAGCATAAAAAGATAAAAAGGAAAAGAACTCTTGAAAACTTTATTTCTACTATGGGTATACTCAAAGAATGAGGGTATAATTTGATTTTACTTTGATAAAATGGAAAAGAAATTAGAGGTGGAAGGGCTATCATACTGGAAAAAGAGGGGAAAGGAGGTAAAATAAAGTTAAAAAAAGGAGGTAAATATAAGGTAAAATCTCATGAAGAGGCAAAGAAAATCTAATATAATTGAAGGAAAGAAGGGAAGGCGATGAGCATTGTGTGAATCTTACTCTCATCAGATTTGGCTCTAAAAGAGTATATCAGACACATTTGGTTTCACAGAAAAACTTGTGCCTCCTTATAGGGAAGTAGGAGGGAAAGGAGGAAAATAAAGTGATAGACTAATAGAAGGGAAAATAGGAGAATTAGGGGAAAAGTATAAAAAAGAGGGAGGGGCTCTAAAGAGCGGAGGACTGTTAGAGGGAGGTGGTCATAAAAAACAAAATACTGGGGACAGGGGAAGGGAGAAAGGGAAAAGGGAAGAGAAAAACATAACTTTGGGTAAATAAGATGGCAGGAAATACAGATTTAGTTATTTTAACTGTAAATGTGAATAGGATGAATTCTCCCATAAAACGAAAGTGGATAGCAGGCTGGATTAAAAGCCAGAATCCTACAATATGTTGTTTACAAGAAACACATCTAAAATATAGAGATACATACAGAGTGAAGGTAAAGGCTTGGAGCAGAATCTTTTATGCTTCAGGTGAACAAAAAAAAAGCAGGGGTAGCAATCCTTATCTCAGATCAAGTGAAATCAAAGATAGCTCTAATTAAAAGAGATAAGGAAGGAAACTATATTTTACTAAAGGATACCATAGATAATGAAGTGGTATCAATACTAAACATATATGCACCAAGTGGTATAGCATCCAAATTCCTAGAGAAGAAACTAACAGAGATGCAAGAAGAAATAGATAGCAAAATTATAGTAGTGGGGGATCTCAACCTTGCTCTCTCAGAATTAGATAAATCAAACCACAAAATAAATAAGAATGAAGTTAGGGAGGTAAACAAAATGTTAGAAAAGTTAGGTATGATAGATCTTTAAAGGAAATTGAATGGAGATAGAAGGGAGTTTACTTTTTTCCCAGTGGTTCATGGAACTTATAGAAAAATTGACCATGTGTTAGGTCATAAAAACCTCAAAATTAAATGCAGAAGGGCAGAAATAGTAAATGCATCCTTTTCAGATCATGATGTAATAAAAATGACATGTAATATAAGGCCAGGAGAAAGAAGACCAAAAGTTAATTGGAAATTAAATAATCTAATTTTAAAGAATGAATAAGTGAAAGAGCAAATCATAGACCCAATCAATAACTTCATCCAGGAGAATGACAATAATGAGACAATATACCAAAATTTGTGGAGTATGGCCCAAACAGTTACAAGTGGTAATTTTATATCTCTAGATGCTTACTTGCACAAAATAGAGAAAGAGAAGATAAGTGAATTGGGCTTACAATTAAAACAGTTAGAAAAAGAGCAAATGAAAAACCCTCAGTTATATACCAAATTGGAAATTCTGAAAATAAAAGTGGAGATTAATAAAATTGAAAATAAGAAAACTATTGAATTAATAAATAAAACTAAGAGTTGGTTTTATGAAAAAACCAACAAAATAGATAAGTCTTTAGTTAATTTGATTAGAAGGAAAGAGGAAAATTAAATTGCTAGTCTCAAAAATGATAGGGGAGAACTTTCCTCCAATGAAGAGGAAATTAGAGCAATAATTAAGAGTTCCTTTGCTCAACTTTATGCCAGTAAATTTGATAATCTAAATGGAGGAATATCTACAAAAATATAGATTGCCCAGGTTAACAGAAGAGGAAATAAACTATTTAAATAGCCCCATTTTAGGAAAAGAAGTAGAACAAGCTATTAATCAACTCCCAAAGAAAAAATCTCCAGGGCCAGATGGATTTACATGTGAATTCTACCAAACATTCAAAGAACAATTAATTTCAATACTATATAAACTATTTTAAAAAATAAGGAAAGAAGGTGTACTACCAAATTCTTTCTATGATACAGATATGGTGCTGATAGCTAAAACAGGTAGGGTGAAAACAGAAAAAGAAAACTATAGACCAATTTCTCTAATGAATATTAATGCAAAAAATTTAAACAAGATATTAGCAATGAGATTACAGAAAGTCATCCTCAGCATAATACACTATGACCAAGTAGGATTTATACCAGGAATGCAGGGCTGGTTCAATATTAGGAAAACTATCAGCATAATCAATTATATTAATAACCAAACTAACAAAAATCCTATGATTATCTCAATAGATGCAGAAAAAGCATTTGATAAACTCCAACACCCATTCCTATTAGAAACACTAA
Source organism: Myrmecobius fasciatus (assembly GCA_023553655.1). Lineage (NCBI taxonomy): Eukaryota > Metazoa > Chordata > Mammalia > Dasyuromorphia > Myrmecobiidae > Myrmecobius > Myrmecobius fasciatus. Next base: position 231,975 of record JAJPUD010003576.1, on the reverse strand, counting down.
GAATATAGGAATAAATGGGCTTTTCCTTAAAATGATTAGTAGTATCTACTTAAAACCATCAGCAAGCATCATATGTAATGGAGTCAAACTAGAACCATTCCCAATAAGATCAGGAGTGAAACAAGGCTGCCCACTGTCACCATTACCATTTAATATTGTATTAGAAATGTTAGCCTTGGCAGTAAGAGAAGAAAAAGAGATTAAAAGAATTAAAGTAGATAATGAGGAAACTGAATTATCACTCTTTTCAGATGATATGATGGTATACTTAGAGAACCCTAGAGACTCAACTAAAAAACTTCTAGAAACAATTCACAACTTTAGCAAAGTTGCAGGATACAAAATAAATCCACATAAATCATCAGCATTTTTATATATTACCAGCAAAGTTCAGCAGCAAGAGATGCAAAAAGAAATTCCATTCAAAATAACAGTTGATAGTATAAAATATTTGGGAATTTATCTGCCAAGGAAAAGTCAAGAACTATATGAACTAAACTACAAATCACTTTTTACACAAATAAAGTCAAACCTAGTCAATTGGAAAACATCAAGTGCTCATGAGTAGGCTGAGCAAATATAATAAAAATGACAATACTACCCAAACTAATTTACTTATTTAGTGCCACACCAATCAAACTCCCAAGAAATTATTTTACAGGTCTAGAAAAAATAGTAGCAAAGTTCATTTGGAAGAAGAGAAGGTCAAGAATTTCAAGGGAATTAATGGAAAAAAAAGGCTGGTGAAGGTGGCCTTGCTGTACCAGATCTAAAACTATATTATAAAGCCATTTGGTACTGGCTAAGAAATACAGTAGTCGATCAGTTGCACAGGATAGGATCAAAGGGCAATCTAGTCAATAACTATAGCAATTTAGTGTTTGATAAACCCAAAGACCCCAGTTTCTGGGATAAGTACTAAGTATTCGGCAAAAACTGCTGGGAAAATTAGAAACTAGTATGGAAGAAATTAGGGCTTGACCCACACCTAACACCACATACCAAGATAAGATCTAAATGGGTTCATGATTTAGATATAAAGAGTGATATTATAAGCAAATTAGAGGAACATAGCATAGTTTACCTCTCAGACCTGTGGAATGGAATAAATTTATGTCCAAAGAAGAACTGGAACTCTTAATTGAACATCAGATAGATAATTTTGACTATATTAAATTTAAAAGTTTTGTACAAACAAAACTAATGCAGACAAGATTAGGAGGGAAGCAATAAATTGGGAAATCATCTTTACATGTAAGGGTTCTGATAAAGACCTCATTTCTAAAATATATAGAGAATTGTCTCATATTTATAAGAATTCAAGACATTCTCCAATCGATAAATGGTCAAAGAATATGAACAGACAATTTTCACTTGATGAAATTAAAACTATTTCTAGTCATATGAAAAAGTTGCTCCAAATCACTATTGATCAGAGAAATGAAAATTAAGACAACTCTGAGGTACCACTACATACCTGTCAGATTGGCTAAAATGACAGGTAAACATAATGATGAATGTTGGAGGGGATGTGGGAAAGCTGGAACACTGATACATTGTTGGTGGAACTGTGAACGGATCCAACCATTCTGGAGAGCAATTTGGAACTATGCTCAAAAAGTTATCAAATTGTGCATACCTGTTGACCCAGCAGAGTTTCTATTGGGCTTATATCCAAAGAGATCTTAAAGGAAGAAAAAGGCCCTACATGCACAAGAATGTTTGTGGCAGCCCTTTTTGTAGTGGCTAGAAACTGGAAACTGAATGGATGCCCATCAATTGGAGAGTGGCTGAATAAATTATGGTATATGAATATTATGGAATATTATTGCTGTGTAAGAAACGACCAGCAGGATGATTTCAGAGAGGCCTGGAGAGACTTGCATGAACTGATGCTGAGTGAAGTGAGCAAAACCAGGAAATCATTATACATGGCAACAACAATATTATATGATTAATTCTGATGGACATGGCTCTCTTCAACAATGAAATGTTTCAAACAAGTTCCAATTGTTCAGTGAGTAAGAGAGCCATGTACACCCAGAGAGAGGGATGTGAAATGTGGACCACAACATAACATTTTCATGCTCTCTATTGATTTTTGCTTGCATTGTGTTTCCTTTCTCAGATTTTTTTCCCTTGTAAATATGATTTTTCTTGTACAACAAGATAAGTGTAGAAATATGTATACATGTATTCGATTTGTCAAGTTTTTTTAACATAATTAACATGTGGAATTCTTGCCATCCAGAGGAAGAGTGGGGATTAGGGGGGAAAATTTGTAAAGGAAAGATTTGTAAGGGTTAATGTTGAAGAATTACCCATACATATGTTTTGCAAATAAAAAGCTTTAATGAAGAAAAAAAAATTTCAAACCAAAAAAAAAAAAGAAATCAGAAACTTTGTATTTAAAAATTAATTCTTTGTTTTTGGAAATCATTCCTTCACAGTCTGTATGGTGATAATATGCACACCTCAATGATAATCATTACAACTTACAAGAGCCATGATCCTTTCATCTCTCAAAAATTTTGTTTTGGATTTTTTAGCTTTTATTTTTTTTAAAAAACAAGAGGATAAAGAGTTGCTAGTAGCATGTTTTTGTTCCCTGTCCTATTCCAATACAGGAGATATCGCTTTGCCTCCTACCAATTAAATGAATATTAAGAGTAAAATTTTGGTGTATTGGAAGAACTGCTTTTGGAGTTTGAAGAACAGAGTTCATGTTCTAGTTCTATTACTTACTGGTTTTGTCACCTTGTTCTGTTGACCTAAACTCTATAAGCTTTAATTTCCTTATCTCAAAAATTAGACTTACTTTATAGGCTGATCAGATATGGCATGTGAAAACATTATTTAGCCATAAGGCACCAGATACATTTGAGTTACTGTTATTACTGAAGCATTTCCTTCAGATTGGAAGGTCTGGAACAATTAGAAAGATTAGAGTTAAAACATTTTCTGCTACATGGTTCAATACCCTGAAGAAAAGGCAGGGTCAGAGGACCATACTCTTTATGCCCACTTTAGCAAGAACAGCTCACCCAGGAACACAAATCCTTTCAGAAATACCTTGGGTGGGTTCTAAAACATAGACAATCCAAGAAAAATATTCAAATTTAATTAGCATTCTTTTATGATAAAGAAATGATTTAAATATAAAAAAGGGAAAACACAGAGAAAATGAAAACCAGTTTTCCCTCTACATCAGCTCTGTGAATGTTGCTTTACTTTGAAAAAGATCACTTTCATTGCAACATGTTATGATGCTGCCAGCCTCAGCATGGTTATTTGGCAGCATATTTAAAGCACAGATCATATTTCTCTGTCTCACTGCTAGGCACCCATATTCTAATTGGTACATAACGGATCCAAATACAAATCAGCTTCATGCTTTATTTTCTAAAATTAAATTTGATGGCATGATCCCTGTGATTCCTCCTACTCCTCTTTCTTTTTTGCATCATAACTTTTTTTGGAACAGTGCTTTGCTAACACCACAGGGGAAATTGTGTTAGGTTGTCAGGCTAATATTCCTCATTATCAGCTACATAAGCTTTTCCTCCCTTTTACATTTGCTTGTGAGTTTATAAACCAGAGAATAAAAAGTGCTATATCTTGAAGGCTGGCCTCTTTTCCTTTACTTTTTGCCCTTACTACCTATTCCCTCTAACTAAAGTACGTTGAGTGGTAAAGGTTTCTGAAACTTGTTCCTTGAAAAAAAGCTGTTTTGTCTTTCCCAGTGAAATGTAAAGCGCTTAGCACAACTGCTTGTAACAGAGTAAGCAATATATAAGTAGTAGATATTATTATGTGACCCTGAATAAGTAATTTTTTATTTTAATAGTATTTTATTTTTCAAATACATGCAAAAATAATTTTTAACATTTACCTTCATAAAATCTTTTTCTCCAAATTTTTTCCCTTTCCTTCCTCTCCCCCCTCCTCAAGACAGCAAACAACTTGATATAGGTTAAATATGTGAAATTTTTCTAAAAACATTTCCATATTCATCATGCTACACAAAATAGATCAAAAGGAAAAAAACATAAGAAAGGGAAAAAACAAGGAAACAATCAACAACAAAAACAAAAAGAAAATATTATGTTTTGATCCACATTTAGTCTTCATAGTTCTCTCTCTCTGGATATGGATGACACATCACAAGTCTATTGAAATTGCCTTGAATCATCTCATTGTTGAAAAGGAACAAGTCCATCACAGTTGATCATCATATAATGTTGTGGCTACTGAGTACAATATTATTTTGGTCTTGCTTACTTCACTTAGCATCAATTCATGTAAGTCTTTCTAAGCTTTTGTGAAACCAGCTTGCTCATCATTTCATATAGAACAATAACATTCCATTACATTCATATACTATAACTTATAAAGCCATTCTCGATCCCCAGAGAGCCCCAGGGACATCCATTCAATTTCTAATTCTTTGTCACTGCAAAAAGGGCTGCTAAATGTGTTTTTTTTTTTTTTTTTGTACCTGTGGGTTTTTTTCCCTTCTTTTATGATTTCTTTGGGATACAGGCCAATAGAGATACTGCATGAACAAGTCATTTAGTTCTAATTTCACAGAATATTAAATAAAGCAAAAATGAGAAATTTCCGAGAATTAGCATATGTATTTTAGTCACAGTAAATTTGTGGTCCCATCAGTACAGAATAAAATTTTCTGGATGCTGCATGATTACTACAGCCTAATTGTTGTTTTGTAGCATAATTGCTAATTATGAAAAACATCAAATTGTTGAGTTATGATTGGTCAAAAGCTATTAAATATCATTTGTGAAGCATGTGGCAGTTTTATTCTTTTTTTTTAAATTTTTATTTTCAAAACATATGCATGGATAATTCTTCAACATTAACCCTTGCGAAACCTTCTGTTCCAACTTTCTTCCCTTCTGCTTCTCCCTCCCCTAGATGGCAAGTAGTCCAATATATGTTAATATAGATATATATGTTAAATCAAATATATGCATACATATTTATGCAATTATCTTTCTACGCAAGAAAAATCAAATCAAATGCGTTGGCTCCCGGCTGCTTGCCTCAGTGGAGGACAACTTTCCCAGGTCTTCACTGGTTCTTACCTTTTCTCCAGGTCTTCGGATGTCTCCGGCCCTGCTTCTCTTAAGCGGGGAACTTCCCCCACAGAACACCCGTGACACCAAAGATAGGATAGCAGGTCTTTATTGCATGGCAGTACAGAATGGAGTCTGTCCCCTAGTCTGTGTTTAACCCTTTTATCGTCCCCTACCTCACATGATCCAGGAGGGAGGAGCCCCATTCACAGTACAACAAGGGTGAGGAGGCTTTTCCTCCTTACTGAGGAATACTCAATACCATCCCTACCCTCCTGAGGGGTGGACTCAGGCAGAATGCACCTCCCAGTGTCCTCTGACTCTGCCCCTGTTACCTGCTCTCTGTGGCCCCAACAACTCCCTTTTCTTGCTTAGTGTGGACCACCTAAGGGGATTAGATCCCATTTCAAATGGATGATGGCTCCTTTGATAAGGTTAATAACAATGCCAAGTAAGCAAGACAATAACAACACCAGCATGATAACAAAGATAATAGGTGTCAAAAGCGAAGACAACTATGAAGTATACATATGATCAGATAGCCATTTCACTAAATCATCAGCAGTAGAAGATGGTACAGTAAAGTTCTGAGCAAGTTGTGATATTTCTAAAGCCAGTCGTGCTAAGTCTTCTATTTGATTTGACACATTAGCTGCTAATAATGCACCTTGTAAATGTTCATATGTATTAGCCCATAATGCAGGAAAAGGTGAGTCAGAATAGTTCAGTGGGAGAGGTTTGTCTCCTGAATGCTCATTGCAGGCAGCAATGGGCCCCCCAACAATTGGGAGGCATTCTCCTTTACCACAAGATGAGGAGAAGGTTCCCCCCACCCTACCACAAGTAATACAAGAGGATGTGGTATTACAGCCCATGTCCATTGCCCTATCTGGTCCTCTGCAATGTCCCGAGCCTTTGTCAACATCATCCAGTCTCTCAAAGGTGCTCCAACCACCCCTGAAACCCTTGAAGTGAGTCTCAGCCACACAAATGCCGTTATCAGCTGATTCATAACGGTCACATTTCCCTCCTTCTGGTTTCTCCTTTTGTTCTGGGGCTCCCTCTTTCGCCTCTTTCTCCACCTTGGTTCATCCTTCGGTCTCTCCGACCATTCTGAGCCTCCTGTTTGGTACCCACAGTTCTTCACCGGTGCCATCTGCAACGATAAGAGCTGCCCCAGACCCCACACCTTGACCGACCATCCCTGGTCCCTTCCACAACCCATCTTCCTGCTTCTACAAAATCTTTCCCCCCTTTTTATCTGTCGGTTTTTCTGTCCTAGTTTGTTAGATTCATGAATGTGCCAAAAACATATTGCAGGAGTGAGATCATCCTGCGCGAATTGCAAGTAGTTATATGTGAACACTGCCACATCCAGTGTACTCTGGGTAAAGCGCCCTCTCAGTCTGCTCCATAACACTCCCTTTTCTTGTTTAACAAGCAGTGTCTTTTTATTATTATTATTATTATTTATTTGCAAAACATATGTATAGGTAATTCTTCAACATTAACCTTTACAAAGCTTTCTGTTACAAATTTTTCCCCCTAGTCCCCACCCCTCCCCTAGATGGCAGGAAGTCCACTACATGTTAATTATAACAAGGAGTGTCTTTAAGGATCTATTGGCACATTCAACAATGGCTTGTCCATTAGGATTGTAAGGAATCCCTGTAACATGAGAGATATTAAATTCAGAACAAAACTGGTAGAAACCTTTTGAGGTATATGCAGGACCATTGTCCGTTTTTATTTGCCGGGGAGTTCCCACAGTAGCAAAGCAGTGATATAAATGAGACAAGACATGCTTTAATGCCTCGCCCGGTTGAATGGTAGCTAACAAAAATCGAGAATGAGTGTCCACAGTCACATGTATAAATTGTATCTTCCAATGTGTAACATCCATTTGCCAAATATCATTAGGCCTGTCACCTCGAGGATTATGCGAGGGAAGTGGTTTGCTCGGGGCAAAAGGGATGCACTTCAAACATCTTTTAACTATGTCTGTGACTTGTTGTTTCTTTATACCATACAGCCGTCTTAAAGAATGTGCTGACAAATGAAATTGATTATGCGCTCTCTGAGTGGCGGAGATGCCGTCATGCAGGCTGCACTGGTACAGCATTGCATCTGCCTTGTTATTACCTTCAAATATTGGGCCTTTACCATCAGTATGCGATTGTACATGCATTATATATATGGGTGAAGCCAATGCCAGCAGCGCTTGTTGGGTTTGGAGGAGTAGTTGTGCAATGGCAAACTGGCAGGTAGTTATAATAGAAAATGGTAATTTCTTCACTACTTTGGCCACATATTGGCTGTCAGTGATGATGTTAAAAGGAGCTGGGATGTTTTGCAAGACATATAATATTGCATATAACTCATTCTTTTGAGTAGAATCATGTAGGGTAGACAAAAGACGCACATTGTTGGAAGAAGGGATATATAAACTCGCTTGGTGATCCTTAGTAGCATCTGTAAAAACATTCGGCCCTACTACAGGGCCTTTACTGATCACTGGATTTGGGAAATCAAATGAAAGCTGTTTATAAATAACTGCAGTTTTTGGCAAAGGAGTATGGGCAAGAGAGCAGAAGGGAAGCAAAGGTTCCCATTCCTGGGTTTCTATCAAAAAGAATTGCTCAGTAGTCATAAACAAGTGGATTACTGATGCCCTACCAGTTAGTAAGATACCTCTTTTAACTACTTCAGACAAAAACTTAAATAGGGCTTCATATTTGTTTGTCAGTATTTTTTGCAGGCTTTTGAGGATAAGCCACTCAATCACACCTGTACCTTGAAAGAAGACCCCCAAAAGGGGAGAATCTTGTAATAACGCAAATCTCATGGTGATAGATGGATCCCATCTTACCATGGTCAAACAGAAAGTTTTTATAATTTGTTCAATTCACATATGCAAGGATGTTCATAAAATTGAAAATTGAGTGGATGTCCATCAGTTGTGGTATGTGAATGTAATGGATTATTATTGTTCTATAAGAAATGAAAAATCAGAAAAGCCTGGAGAGACTTGCATGAACTGATGCTGAGTGAAGTGAGAAGAACCAAGAAAATTTTGTACATAGTAAGTACTTATTAATACTTACTGATATTGATACTTATTGCTAGTTATCACAAGATTAGGTGATGATCAGCTGTGATGGACTTCTTTTCAACAAAGAGGTGATTCACGATAATTCTAATAAACTTGGCATGGAAAAGTGGCATTTGCATCCATAGAGAGAACTATGAAGACTGAATGTGTTTAATTTTTTTTCTTTTATTTATTTATTTATTTTTTCTTATTTACTTTTTTCTTTTTGTTCTCTCTCTCTCTCTCTCTCTCTCTCTCTCTCTCTCTCTCTCTCTCTCTCTCTGTGAGAGATATGTGTGTGCACAGAACGGCAAATATGGGAATATGTTTAGAAAAATTACATTTAATTAGCTTATATCAGATTGAATGCTGTTTTGGGGAGAGGGCAGTGAGGGAGAGAGGGAGAAAAATTTGGAACATAAGTTCTTTCAGAGTTCTTTCTAAATGTTGAAAACTATCTTAACATGTGTTTGGAAAAAAATATAATACTATTAAAAAGATTGTTTCCCAGATTTATGCTTTTTTTCTAATCTTGGTTACATTGAGTTTTCTTATGTAAAAACTTTAAAAAATTAATATAACCAAAATTATGGATTTTACATTTCATAATTTTTTTTATCTCTTGTTTGGTCATGGGCCTTTAACTCACTTAATTTCTTTAAGAATTTGATAAGAATATACCACCTGATGCATAAATATTTAGTTTTGATATGACTTCATTGCTTGTACTTTTTAGCAAGATATAGTTTTCTTCCCTTATCTCTTTTAATTACCTCTAATTTTGCTTTTATTTCCTCTGAGATCAAGATTGCTTCTCCTGCTTTCCCCCCCTTTATCTCGGTTGAAACATGGTAGCCCCTTTCCCTTCCTATGTGTGTTTCTCTGCTTCAAGTATATTTCTTATAAACAATATATTATAGGATTTTGGTTTTTGATCCATTTTGCTTTCCATATGCTTTTTTGGGACATAATATTAGAGATCATATATTTTGTTCAGTTTTGTTTTTCTTATGAAAACTTCTGTTTTGAAAACCCCTTTGGGAGTATTATGCTTATTTTCACCAAGTAGATGATTCTTTGTAGTCTTAGCTTCCTTGCCTTTTAGAATATCATGTTCCAAGCCATATTGCAGCTATTAAGTTCTGTGTAAACCTGATTGAGGCTACCCAATATTTGAATTGTTTCTTTCTGCCCACTTGCACTTTTTTTTCCTTTCACCCAATAATTCTGAAATCTGGCTAAAATGCTCCTTTGAGTTTTTATTTTAGGATTTCTTTTTTGAGGTGATTAGTAGATTCTCTCTTTCTCTTTCTCAGCAATAGTATCTTATTTTCCAATTATATGTAAAAATAGATTTCAGCATTCAATTTTGTACAATTTTGAGTTTCAATTTTTTTCTCCTTTTTTCCTTCCTTTACTTTTCATCTCCCCAAGAAAGCAAGCAATCTGGTACAAGTTATACATGTGCAATCATTTAAAATGTATTTCTATGTTAGTTATGTTGGGAAAGAAAATTCAGATAAAAGGGAAAAACCATGAAGAAGAAAAAGCAAACACACAAAGGTAAAAATAGTATGTTTCAACATGCATTTAGTCTCTACAATTCTCTCTCTGAATGTGGATGGCATTTTCTATTCTAAGGATATTGGAATTATTTTAGATCACTATATTGCTGAGAAGAGCTAAATCTATCATAGCTGATCATCATATAATATTTCTGTAACTATTTACAATGTTCTTCCAGTTCTGCCCACTTCACTCAGCATCAGTTCAAATAAAGTCTTTCCAGACTTCAGAAATTGGCTTGCTCATAATTTCTTATAAAACAATAATATTCCATTACATTCATATACTTTAATATTCAACCATTCTCCAATGGATCTTCTCTCTCTCTCCAATTGCTTTTCACCACAAAAAGAGCTGCTACAAATATTTTTGTACATGTGGGTCCTTTTCCCTCTTTATCTTCTTTTGGGCATACAGGCACAGTAATAATATTACTGGATTAAAGGGTATGCACAGTTTTTTTAAAAGCTTTTTATTTACAAAGCATATACATGGGTAATTTTTCAAAATTGATTCCTCCAAAGTTTTCTGTTCCAATTTTTTCCTTCTTTCCCCCCATCCCCTCCCCTAGATAGCAGGTAGTCCAATACATGTTAAATATCTTAACATATATGATAAATCCATTATATGTTTACATATTTATACAGTTATCTTGCTGTTCAAAAAAATTCAGATCTAGAAAGAAAAAAAACTGAGAAGGAAAACAAAATGCAAGCAAACATTAACAGAAAGTATGAAAATGCTGTGTTATGGTCCACACTGAGTTCTCACAGGCCTCTCTCTGAGTGTGGATGGCTGTCTTCATCACTGAACAACTGGAACTGGTTTGAATCATCTCATTGTGGAAGAGAACCATGTCCATCAGAATTGATCATCCCATAGTCTTATTGTTGCTGTGAATAATGATCTGGTTCTGCTCATTTTACTTAGCATCAGTTCATACAGGTCTCTCCAGGCTTTTCTGAAATCATCTCATTGGTCGTTTCTTACAGAACAATAATATTCCATGACATTCATATACCATAGTTTATTCAGCCATTCTCCAATTGATGGGCATCCATTCAGTTTCCAGTTTCTTGCCACTACAAAAAGGGCTGCCCCAAACATTTTTGAACATGTAGGGTCCTTTCCCTCCTTTAAGATGTCTTTGGGATAAAAGCCCAGTAGAAACAATGCTGGGTCAAAGGGTACGCACAGTTTGATATCTTTTTAAGCATAGTTCCAAATTGCTTTCCAGAATGACTGGATCCGTTCACATTTCCACCAACAATGTATCAGTGTCTCAATTTTCCCACATCCCCCCAACATTCGTCATTATCTTTTCCTGTCATCTTAGCCAAACTGACAGGTGTGTAGTCATATTTCAGAGTTGCCTTAATTTGCATTTCTCTGATCAATAGTGATTGGGAGCACCTTTTCATATTACTAGAAATAGTTTCAATTTCTTCATCTGAAAATTGTCTGTTCCTATCCTTTTGTCACTTATCTATTGAAGAGTGGCTTGAATTCTTATAAATTTGAATTAATTCTCTATATATTTTAGAAATGAGCCCTTTGCCTCATTTCTAAAATATATAGAGAATTGTCTCATATATATAAGAATTCAAGCCACTCTTCAATAGATAAGTGGTCAAGGGATATGAACAGACAATTTTCAGATGATGAAATTAAAACCATCTCTAGTCATATGAAAAGTTGCTCCAAATCACTATTGATCAGAGAAATGCAAATTAAGACAACTCTGAGGTACCACTACACACCTGTCAGATTGGCTAAAATGACAGGAAAAGATAACGATGAATGTTGGAGGGGATGTGGGAGGGCTGGGACACTAATACATTGTTGGTGGAACTGTGAACGGATCCAACCATTCTGGAGAGCAATTTGGAGCTATGCTCAAAAAGTTGTCAAACTGTGCATACCCTTTGACCCAGCAGTGTTTCTACTGGGCCTATATCCCAAAGAGATCTTAGAGGAGGGAAAGGGACCCACATGTGCAAGAATGTTTGTGGCAGCCCTTTTTGTAGTGGCTAGAAACTGGAAACTGAAGGGATGCCCATCAATTGGAGAGTGGCTGAATAAATTATGGTATATGAATGTTATGGAATATTATTGCTCTGTAAGAAACGACCAGCAGGATGATTTCAGAGAGGCCTGGAGGGACTTGCATGAACTGATGCTGAGTGA
>JAJPUD010003576.1:163045-219635 GCA_023553655.1 Myrmecobius fasciatus | reverse complement strand
GTTGGGGAACTACCCATACATATGTTATACAAATAAAAAGCTTAAAAAAATCACTTATAGTGAACAAAGAGGAAATGAGTAAAATGATAACTTTTGCAATTCTAAGATTCATTTGAACAATCATTTATTCTTTCATGTGCAAGGCTCTCACTGGCTTGTCTGAGATCTGCCTGCCCTCAAAGACCTTATACTCTAAGTATAATTGAAATCCTTATTTTTCTTATGGAATTTTTACAATTAGTCTTTTTTATTCCAATTGAATATATTTAAGTGGCTTTTTTTTGGAATTTTGTGTTTTGGGGACACTAAGTTGTAAGCAAGAAAATCTGGGATAAAAGTCTTGCTTTGGATTTTAAAACTTGGAAGAAATCTTTCAAAAATTTTGGTATCACATTTAGGTCAAAAACAATATGTAACAATTTTAAAAGGTTATTTTAGGTATTAATGTAATCATTTTTGACAATAGATAATTAAAACAACAGAGGGAGGAACAAAAGAAACCATAAAAAAAGAAATGAGGCCTTTATCAGGACCTTTGAATGTAAAAATGTTTTCTCAGTTTATTGCTTCCCTTCTAATCATGTCTGCATTAGTTTTGTTTATACAAAAACCTTTTAACTTAATATAATCAAAATTATCTATTTTGTGATCAATAATCTCTAGTTTTTCTTTGGTCACAAATTCCTTCCTCTTCCATAGATTTGAGAGGTAAACTATCCTATGTTCTAATTTGTTTATAATATCATTCTTTGTCTAGATCATGAACCCATTTCGACCTTATCTTGGTATATGGTTTTAGGTATGGATCAATGCCTAGTTTCTGCCATACTAGTTTCCCACCAGTTTTTGTCAAATAGTGAGTTCTTATCCCAAAAGCTGGGGTTTTTGGGTTTGTCAAAAACTAGACTGCTATAGGTATTGACTATTTTGTCCTGTGATCCTATCCTACTCCACTGGTAACTACTCTATTTCTTAGCCAGTACCAAATGGTTTTGATGACTGCTGCTTAATGGCATAGTTTTAGATCTGGTACAGCTAGGCCACCTTCATTTGCTTTTTTTTTTTCATTAATTATTGAAATTCATGACCTTTTGTTCTTCCAGATGAATTGTGTTGTTATTTTTTCTAGGTCAGTAAAATAGTTGGGAGTTTGATTGGTATAGCACTAAATAAATAGTTTAGATAATATTGTCATCTTTATTATATTAGCTCAACTTATCCAAGAGCACTTGATATTTTTCCAATTGTTTAGATATGGCTTTATTTGTGTGGAAAGTGTTCTGTAGTTGTGTTCATATAGTTCTTGACTTTCCCTTGGTAGATAGATTCCCAAATATTTTATACTATCGACAGTTATTTTGAATGGAATTTCTTTTTATATCTCTTGCTGCTGAACTTTGTTGGTAATATGTAAAAATGCTGCTGATTTACGTGGATCTATTTTGTATCCTGCAACTTTGCTAAAGTTGTGGATTATTTCTAATAGTTTTTTAGTTGATTCTTTAAGGCTCTCTAAATGTACTATCATATCATCTGCAAAGACTAATAATTTGGTTTCCTCATTACATACTCTAATTCCTTTAATCTCCTTTTCCTCTCTTATTGACCAAGCTAGCATTTCTAATATAATACTGAATAGTAATCGTGACAATGGGCAACCTTGTTTTACCCTTGATCTTATTAGGAATGATTCTACTTTTTCCCCATTTACATATATTTGCTAAAGGTTTTAAATGGATGCTACCGACCATTTAAAAGAAAAGTTCATTTATTCCAGTAATCTCTATTGTTTTTTTTTAATAGGAATGGATGTTGGATTTTATCAAATGCATTTTCTGCATCCATTGAGATAATCATATGGTTTTTGTTAATTTGGTTATTAATATAAGTCAATTTTGCTAATAGTTTCCATAATATTGAACCATCCCTGTGTTCCTGGTATAAATCCTACTTGGTCATGGTGTATTATCCTGGGGATAACTTTCTGTAATCTCTTTGATAATATCTTATTGAAGATTTTTGCATCAATATTCATTACAAAGATTGGTCTATAATTTTCTTTCTCTGTTTTTGCCTATCTGGTTTAGGTACCATGTCTGTGTCATAAAAGAAATTTGGTAGAAGTCCTTCATTCCCTATTTTTTCAAATATTTTTTATGGTATTGGAGTTTATTGCTCTTTAACTGTTTGGTAGAATTCATATGTAAATCCATCTAGTCCTGGGAATTTTTTCTTAGGGAGTTGATTAATGACTCTTTCTATTTCTTTTTCTAAAATGGGACTATTTAAGTAATTTATTTCCTCTCCTGTTAATCTGGGCAATCTATATTTTTGTAGGTATTCCTCCATTTCATTTAGGTTATCAAATTTATTGGCATAAAGTTGGGCAAAGGGACTCCCAATTATTGCTCTAATTTTCTCTTCATTGGTGAAAAATTCTCCCTTTTCATTTATGAGACTAACAATTTGATTTTCCTCTTTCCTTTTTCTAATCAAATTAAGTAAAGGTTTATCTATTTTGTTTGTTTTTTCATAAAGCCTATTTTTAGTTTTATTAATTCAATTGTTTCTTTCTAGCTGCTTGCAATATCATTTCCTTGTTACAATATTTCTGGAATTCAGCCATGATATTCCTTGGGGATTTAATTTTGGGCTCTCTTTCAGGAGGTGATCAGTGGATTCTTTTGATGGCTATTTTACATTCTGATTCTAAAATATCAGGGCAGTTTTTTTTTATGATTTCCTGTAAGATAATGACTAGGTTCTTTTTTTTTTCATCATGGCTTTCAGGAAGTCCAATACTCCTTAGATTGTCTCTCCTGGATCTATTTTCCAGGTCAGTTGTTTTTCCTAGGAGATATTTCATATTTTCTTCTATTTTTAAATTTTTTTGTTTGGCTGATTCTTGAAATCTTATTGAGTCATTTACTTCCATTTGTTCAATTCTAATTTTTAGTGTACTATTTTCTTCAGTTACCTTTTTTAGCTCCTTTTGTAATTGGCCAATTAAAATTTTGTTCATTGCATTCTTTTTCCATTTTTTCCATACTTTCTTGCAATGATCTCATTTAATTTCCTCATTTTTCTTCTCTCTTTTAATATTTGTTATGTAATCTTCAAAAAAAGCCTTGTGAAATGGGAACTAGCTCATGTCTCTTTTGGGGGCTTTTTCTGGAGTTTCTTTGTCTTTAGAAATCTCAAGATTTGAGGTCTATTCATCTCTCTCTCCATAAAGCTGTCTATGGTGAAAGTTCTTTTTTGTTTTTTATTCATTTTTTAAAGGTTTGAGGTGTGTTCAATGCAAAAGAGCAACAGCTGCTTTAATTTGCCCTGGGGCTGTTCTGCTGATTGATTCCCAGTCCTGGGTAATGGTGGCTAGGTCCTGTGTTTTTCTGGGGCTCAGTGGTTTACAAATTACCTTTTACAAAAGGTAAAACTCTCAAACTACCTACTTGCAACCAAGTCAGAGTGGCCTAAGAGTCTTGCAGAAGTTTCCCAGGTGCATGGAACTTACAATGCTCTGACTCTCTGCTCCAGCTCCTTGCCCCAGTCTCCCTGTGTTATGGTCTGGGCTCAGCAGACTGTCCCCCTGTCCAATTGCAAAAGACCTGTTCTGAAGTTTTTCCAAGGTATCTCTTCTGGAAATGTGTTGTACTCCAAATACGTGTGGATTCTTTGACTTGAAAAGCAATTTAGAAGCTTAATCTGCTGTTGCTTTTAGAGAAGGTTAGAGGAGGTAACAAAAAGTTGTGTCTGTTCTCCATCATCTTGGCTCCACCTCTGGAAGTCTAGGTATGCACAGTTTTATAGTCCTTTGGAAATAGTTCCAAATTGCTCTTCAAAATAGCTGGATCAGTCTACAACTCCACTAACAATGCATTAGTATTCTAGTTTTCCCACATCCCCTCCAATAACTATCATCATCTTTTCCTGTCCTTTTAGCAACCTGATATCTCAGAGATGCATTTTTCTAATCAATAGTGAGTCAGAGAATTTTTATGGCTTTAATTTCTTCATCTGAAAATTACCTGTTCTTATCCTTTGACCATTTATCAATTGGGGTATACCTTGTATTCTTATAAATTTGACTCAGTTCTCTATATATTTTAGAAATGAAGCCTTTATTAGAAACACTGGCTGTGAAAATTATTTTTCAGCTTTCTTTTTTCTTTCTTGTCGTGGTTGCATTGCCTTTGTGCAAAAAACTTTTTAATTAATGTAATCAAAATTATCCATTTTGTATTTCATAATATTCTTCAGTTTTTCTTTGTCCATAGATTCTTCAATTCTCCAAAGATCTGATAGAAAAAACTATCTCCTGTTCTCCTAATTTGCTTTTAATATCATTGTTTACATCTAAATGTGTGTATCCATTTCAATGTTATCTTGGTATGGGGTGTGAGATGTTGGTCTATATCTAGTTTCTTTTATACTATTTTCTTGTTTCTCAAGCAATTTTTTTAGTGATTTCTTATTCTACAAGCTGGGGTCTTTGGGTTTATCAAACAGTAGATTACTATAATCATTTACAATTGGGTATTCCATTCATCCACCACTCTATTTCTTAGCCAGTACCACATGGTTTTGATAACTGCTGCTTTATAGTATAGTTTTAGGTCTGGTATGTGGGCCACCTTCATATGCATTTTTATTAATTCCCTTGATATTCTTGACTTCTTGTTCTTCCATAAAAATTTTGTTTTTATTTTTTTAGCTCTATAAAATAATTTTTTGGTAGTTTGATTCCCATGGTACTGAATAAGTAGATTACTTTAGGTAGAATTGTCATTTTTATTATATGAGCTTAATCTACCCATGATTAATTGATGTTTTTTTCATTTCATTAGAATTGACTTTATGTGAAAAGGTCTTAGTAATTGTGTTCATAAAGTTCCTGGCTTTGTCTTGGCAAGTAGATTCCCAAATATTTTATATTGTCAAGAGGTATTTTAAATAGAAATTCTCTCTCTATCTTTTGCTAGGTTGTGGGTAATATGTGGAAATGCTGATGATTGGTATTGGTTTCTTTTGTATCCTGCAACTTTGCTAACATTGTTTCAACTAGTTGTTTTTAATTGATTCTTTAGCATTCTCTAAATATATCATCAAATTATCTATAAAGAATGATATTTTGATCTTCTCATTGCCTTCAATTTCTGCTTCAATTCCTTCAATTTCTTTTTCTTCTCTTATTGAAGAAACTACCATTTTTAGTACAATGTTGAATAATCGTGGTGATAATAGACATCTTTGTTTCACCCCTGATTTTTTTAAGAATGCTTCTAATTTATACTTATTGCATATAATACTTGCTGATGGTTGTAGATAGATGCTATTTATTATTTTAAGGGAAAATCAACTTGTTCCTTTGTTTTATAGTATTTTTTATTAGGAATGAGTGCTGAATTTGTCAATTGCTCTTTCTGCATCTATTGAGATAAGTCATATGTTTTCTCTTAGTTTTGTTATTGATGTGATCAATTATGCTGATAGTTTTCCTGATCTTGAATGAGGCCTGCATTCCTGGTATAAACCCTATTTGGTCATAGGTATTATGACGATAAATTGCTGTAATCTCTTTGCTAATATTTTATTTAATATTTTTGCACCAATATTTATTATGAAAATTAGTTTATAATTTTCTTTCTCTGTTTTAGCTCTTCCCGGTTTAAGTATCAGCATGTAGCATATTTGTGTCATGAATGGAATTTAATAAGACTTCTTCTTTCCCTATTTTCCCAAATAGTTTTAATAGTATTGTTCATTACATTTTTGGCAGAATTCACTTGCAAATCCATCTGGCTCTGAAGATTTTTTCTTAAGGAGTTCATTGGTGGACTTACTCAATTTTTTTCTCTAAAATAGGATTAAGCATTTTATTTCCCCTTCTGTTTATCTGGGCAATTTATATAGTTGTAATTATTAATCCATTTCAATTAGGGTGTCAGATTAATTGACCTGCAGTTGGGCAAAATAATTCCACATAAACCAATAATTATTAGTTTAATTTCCTTTTCATTGGTGATAAGTTCCCTTTTTTCATTTTTGATGCTGGTCATTTGATTTCTTTCTTTCCTTTTTTTTCTAATCAAATATTAATCTATTTTATTGTTTTTTCCTCATAAAACCAGCTCTTAGTTTATTTATTGTTTATTTATTAGTTCAATAGTTTTCTTATTTTCAATTGTCATAATCTCTTCTTTGATTTTCAGAATTTCTAATTTGATATTTAATTTGAGGTTTTTAATTTGTTCCTTTTGTAACTTTTTTAGTTGAATGCCCAATTCATTTATATCCTTTTTTTCTATTTCATTCATCAAAGCATCTAATGATATGAAATTTCACCAAAGAACTGCTTTGACTATATATCACAAGTTTTGATCTTATCTATTATAATTTTCTTGGATGAAATTATTGTTTCCTTGATTGGTTATTTTATCTAATCATTTTATAGAATTAAATTATTTAGTTTCCAATTAATTTTTGGTCTAATTTTCAATGGCCCTTTCTTATATGCAATTTTTATTGCATCATGATTTGAAAAAGTTACATTTGATATTTCTTCCTTTTTGCTTTTGATTATTCTATGTGTATTTCTTTGTTTCATTTATGTTTCTGGTAAACAACATATTGTAGAATTCTGATTTTTAATGCACTCTGGTATATACTTCTGTTTTATAGGGGAAGAGTTCATTCCATTCAGTCACAGTTATAATGACTTACTGTATTTCCTTCCATCCTATTTTCCCCCTTTAAAATTTTTCTCTCTCCTTTCACCCTTTCCCTCCTCACCAATGTTTTACTTCTGATTATTCTTCTCCCCCACAATATGTCCTCCCTTCTATCAGCCTTCCCTCTTTTCTTCCTCTATCCCTTCCTACCTCACTATATGGTAAGATACATTTTTATACCTAATAAGGTATGTATGTTATTCCCTCTTTGAGTCAAATCTAATGAGATTATGGTTCAAGCAATATGCATCCTCCTCCTTTCTTTACCTTTACTGCAATAGGTCTATTGTGCCTTTTCATTTGTAATTTACTCCACTTACCTCTCCTTTCCTCTTCTCTCAGTATAAACCTTTTTCCACTTCTTAATTATTTTTTTATATCATCATATCAAAGTCAACTTATATCTATACTCTATCTATTTATACCTCTTCTAATTGCCTTAACAATGATACATTTCTCAATTTACAAATAACATCTTCCTCTGTAGGAATATAACAATTTATTGGTGAATTCTTTCTATGTCTATTTTGCTCTCTGGTTACAGAATACTAGGACAATTTTCCTTGATAATTTCTTGAAAAATACAGTCCATGTTCTCTTTTTAATTATAGTTTTCAAGTAAATCAATGATTCTGACATTGATTCTGCCTCTCAGTTCTATTTTCTAGGTCAGTTGTTTTTTCAATGAGGTATTTTAAATTTTCCTCTATTTTTTCATTCTATTTGAATTTATTTGGTTGATTCTTGATGTTTTATGGATTCATTAGCTTTCACTTGCCCAATTCTACTTTTAAGGATTTGTTTTCTCCAGTTAGCTTTTGTACTTCCTTTTCCATTTTATTAATTATTCTTTTTTAAGGAGTTGTTTTCTTTAGTGTTTTCTTCTTCTTCTTTCTTTTTATATCTCTTTTTCCAGTTGGCCATTTCTACTTTTTAAGCAGTTTTCCAAGATGTAACTCTTTCTAAAAATAATTCTTTTGCTTGACTTTCTTCTCTTTTCCCAAATCTTCTTTGGCCTCTCTTATCTAATTTTTAAGTTCTTTTTTGAGTTCTTCCACTTTTCATTTTTTCTCTGAGGTTCTGTCATTTGGTGTTTTAACATTGTTCTCCTTTTCTGAGTTTGTGTCTTGGTCTTCCCTGTTACCATAATAACTTTCAATGGTAGACTTCTTTTTGTTGTTGTTTTTTTTTTTTTTTTTGCTCATTTCTTTTTTGCTTTCTATAAATTTGAGTTCTCTTCCTAGGGTGGAAGAGGCATGATTTCAAGCTTTTTGTGCCAATGTCTTCAGGTCTTGCCTGTTTACTTGATGCTGCATTGATGTTGCCCTGAGGTTCATGGAAAATCTTTGAGTCTGATACTGCAGTGAGGAATAGACTAGGGTAGGAGGTAGTGGGCACTTCTGGAGGCAGCTTTTGGTGCTGATCTTTAGTCCTATTCTTAATTTCTGGCACCTGCTGAAACTTGAGAAGTGTTTCTGTATCTCCCCTGGACTGCACTGAAGCACATTGCATTCCAGTCTCTGAGGGCTGCCTGTTTTTCTGTGGTTATGGTGAAGCAGGTGGTGGGGCCAGTACTAGTCCTGCCTATTTATTTAGGCAACCACAGAGTTGGTGGCTAACTGTTTTGGCTGTGCTGAAGCATGTCAAGGTCTGGCTGCTGAAGGGCTACAGTCAAGCACATGGTACATGAGCTCTCATAAGCTTGATCCATATCTTTTTCATCTGTCTCCTCATGTTCCACCCCATTTTCTTTTAGAAGTATTTTTGCTTCACTTTCCCCCCAATACTTACATGATTCCAGGAAATCTTCAGGACGATTTTCCCTTGGGTTGTATGGGAGGGTCATGAGCATTATAAACATTAAATAAACACAAACACTTTAAATAGGATACATTTATTTGGAAACATGAATATTTATGGAACTTAAAGTGGTAGTGTATATGCTATAGAGAGGAACAAGTTAAGGAGAAGCAGGGATTTTAATTTTTACTCTTAAAGTCTTCACTTGGACAATTCTGGAAATTTGGTAAAGACATTTCCCTGTTCCTGTCACTTATTTGTTATATTCAACAGAATTTGTTATATTAAATTGTATCATCTAGGCAACTTGAAAACAAACAAATAAAAAACCATAGATAGAAGTTTACGGATAAAGACTGACCAGCTCTTCTTGGAGTCACAAAGAGCAGAGCATAAATTTTGAAAACTCATCTGCTTTTGGGTAAGAAGATGATTATTAGGCACTGGACTGAACTTTTTCTATAAACAGCTTTCTGACCACCATGCCTGCTTCCATTCTAATTCTTCCTTTTATTTCCTTACCCTTCCCACCTTCCCATCCCAAACTATGGCCTGGATAAGTCTTACCAGGATTTCTGGAGACACTTGACTAATCCCTTTCTCATTCCTTTTAGTTCTTTCTTGGTTCCTAGCCTGGATTCCTCTGTTGTATAGTTGTGGCTTCCAACATGTCCTTTATTGTTCATAGAAATAACAGGGCAATGAAGAGCTTAATAATTAGGCTAAGGGCAAGAGGATTCTTAGATTGTAACTTAAAATGGCATGTGAATGAATTTCCAGGTTTTTGTGGGATATGTAGATTTATGTAAAATGTTGATGTATCATCAAGACACCTATGTATGGTCTAGTGATTTTGCACTTGGATATGATTTGAGATAATAACTATAGGGAGTCCATGGCATTACAAAGTAGATATTGCTATGTTTAGGATTTAGAGTAAGCAAGAAAATAGAATTATTACAATATTATTATGATTATTATCATTTTTGTTGCTATTATTGTACTAGTTCTACTCACTTCTCTTTGCATCAATTCATATAAATATTCTGAAGCTTCTCTGAAACCATTCCTTTTATAATTTTTTACAGCACAATATTATTTGATCACATTTACATACAATATTCTGTTCAGCTATTCTTCCATTTATAGGCATTTCATAAATTTCAAATTATTTGCTAAAAGAATTACTATAAATATTTTTTGCACATCCTTAATTAAAGTTTGTTTTGCTTAGAGTTAATATTTTCCTTAATTCACCTTTTTATTTGCCCTCTCTTCCTTTTTTTTCTTTCTTTCCTATTTCCCTCTTCAGTGATTTGAATTAGAGTAAAATTTGACTTCAGCTTAATTTGTCTGAACCCTGCAAGTTTCCAACTTGGATTTGGGAAGGAGCAATAGGCTTATTCCTTGCTGGAGTTCTAGTAGATTATTGCTACATGTAAACCCTATTAGCCAGGTGAAATTTTGTGATTTAGGGTGAAAGAACTACAGGTTTTCCTTTGGTTTGGGCTGAAAGTTGTAATAGAGATCCCTGATCTGCTTCATTCCTGATGTCAGAGCCATAGCTACTGCTTCTCATGTTGTTCCTTGCTCAGTACTCAATGTAGGAGACTTGATCATACCTCTCTGGAATGCACCCCCCAGTCCCCTCCTCAGCCCATAGTGGATATGTGACATGGAATTAGATAATGGGTAACAGATGTTCTTCTTGCTCCATGTATATGTTTAGACTTTTATTTATTGGATTTGTTTACTCTTCTTGCTTTGGTTCATGGCCATTCCTTGTGTTAAAATGGTCAGGTCAAGTTATTCCTTGCTGACATGTTATTCTCTATTGGTTTTGTTAGGTTGGCCTACATTGGAAAAAAAAATATATTTTTTTTATATATGTTTTTCTTCCTAGATTTTTAGTTTAGAACTCAGTCTTGTGTATTTTCTAGAACTCTGTGGAGGTGTAGAAGTGGGGAGTTTGGTTCTACTTCTTTTTACTTCCCATCTTAACTCTTTTAATATTTAGCTCCATCAGCCTTCAGTATAGTTGTTTTCCGTGTCTTTCTATAAAAAGGAAAGAATTTATCCACCTAAATTCTGATGACTTTCTTCTAATTCTTTTAATAAGTTGAGAGTACTAAGAGAGTAGTAGAACTTTCAGGCTATTTTGTTCTATTTTTGTTATATGCCAAATATACCTCTATCCCATTTCAAGTGTTTATTCTCTTTGTTACTTTGGGTAAGTTACTTAAAACCCTTGCATCTCAGTTTCCTCATCTATAAAATGAAAGATTCTATGATATCTAAAGTCCTTTCCAGGGAATACTAATGGCACCTACCTTTCAGAATTATGAGGATCAAATAAGATATTTTAAAACATTTTTTAAATCTTCTATTATAATTATTCATTGTGTCAATTAGGTAGATATAATGGAAACATAAGAGGAAAGACTAAAAATATTAAGCTTTTAAAAATAATATCTTCTGCAGGGAAAATTTGGGCTATTGCAAATATATTTATAATCCAAAATAAGGGACAGGTGGTAATCAATGCAACATTTTAAATGATCAGATTCAGAAAGGCAAAAACTGCATATCAGTTAGGAGGTATATATTATATTTATCCTAAATAGGATAGTAATTGTTTTTAGAACTCTATTCAAGTTATCTTTTTTCCCCTTTGGCTCTCAAGAAGTGCCAAGAAATCATGCAAACTTTTTATCATAATTTATACAATGTGGTAATTTTTTCAATATTTTAGAATATTTATAGCCTGATAACATATCTGCCAAATTGTACTGAACCATCCCGTGTTGGCAGGTAGGTATGCTGTATGAACTGCTAGGTCTTTTTAACCTTTAATATCTATGATTCTTTGGAACATATCTCATAGCTTAATTATGACAGTAGACTCTCTTTAAAAGAAATTCTTGGCTCCTAAAGACATATGTCAGGAGAACAATGTAAAATGATTGTTTTACACTAAGGTGCAGCTTTTATATCTGCTTCTTTAGAGAATGTACCTTCCTTGGGTTTCATGGAAAAGCTCTTTCACCTAGCACAGGATGAACAGTATGCCCTCACATTTAGCCACAACTATTTTCTTATGAAGTCATCATGGGGACCACTACTGGGGAAATATGACATCTTGAGAAATGAAACAACTTGGAGATTTCTTTCCCCTTCTTTACCTTTTCCAAAGAGAGTGTTCACCAGAAAAAGAGGAACAACTCCAGTCTATATGACTGAGGGAATTTTGCAATGCTTGCTCTTTGGATAAGGAAATGTGCTATTGATTAGGAAAAAAAAGAAATCATACTTCTGAACCTGTTCAGAGAGAAAGAAGATATTGTCATTCTCCATTTCCATAAGAGAACCACAAATTGAACTAGTTAGCAAACTAGTGTAACAAATTTGTGGCTGCATCCAGGCAAATAGCAGCTGAATCATGCATATATGATGTCAAAAAGATCTAAACTTCAAGACCATAATGACAAGCTATTTGCCTTACAATTTTATTTATAAGAACGAAATGTCTAGACTAGGCCAGTCAGATGAACTTTTCCATGCTCTTGTGATTCTTGTAAAGACTGAAAAAAACTATTTAAAATAGTATGAAAATGAGTTAGATCATATTTAATTCATTGTATTACTTTAAACAGGACATAAGGAAACACAGTGCTTTACTAAATATGTTGATAATCAGGTTAGCATTTAATTTTTAACAATGTGCTAGTGCTTCAACTATAAATTAAATTCTCTACATCAAGTAACAACAACATGAGTTGTAAATCTAAAGAAAAGTTCATTAGGATTAATTGAGCTTCACTTTTACATATGTCTTATCATTACTATATATATTACCAGATTACTTGAAATGTGCTGGAATCCCATGTAAAAGACCAAACATCTAGCCCAGACACAAGGCCAGAAATTGCCTTTGTCCTATAAATATTTTGTATGCTGTATACATAGATTTAGTCGGAGGAAAAGAAGACTTTGGTGGGGCTGGGCCATGATAGCAATCCTCAAATATTTGAAGAATTGTCATGTGTAAAAGGGATTAGAGTAATTCTGCTTGGTCTCAGAAGCTAGAAGAGGGAAGAATGGATGGGAATTATAAGGAATCAGGTTTTGGTTGAATATAAAGGAGAGTTGATATTCAAGTTGTAATGGTGAACCTAAGCTAACAAGATGAAATCTAACAAAGAAAATGAAAAGTCTTGCACTTGGGTTCAATTTACCGTGCAAGTATGGGTGGATATATAGTGGTAAATTTAGCTAGAAAGAATTTCACATGTAAATTCTTATTAATATCAATGATAATAACTAGAATTTAAATAGTATTGTAAGGTTTGCAAGAGTTTTAGATATGTTACCTCATCTCCATTTTATAGATGGGGAAATTGAGGCTGGGAGAAATTTAAATGACTTGCCAGGTCACATACATACTAGGTGTTTGAGGCAAGATTTGTATTACTGACTCCAGGTTTCATACTCTATTCACTGCACCACATCATGGGATTCTACTGACCTCATTAGACCTCTAATTTGGCATGTATAAAATCAGAGGGTTTGACTAATTAATCTCTGAAGTCTCCTAGAGATCAACATCTATGATTCTATTATTCCATAACTAAGGAGTTAGCTAAAAAATCTTGTTTTAGTTTATCCTAAATTAAAACAGAATACTATACTATTGTGGTAGTTTCATTGCATTCTGTTTTGATAAGACCATATCTAGATTCTGTTTGTTACTTTTAGGGAAGGACATTTACTGTCCAGAGTAGATGTGTAAAAAGAAAACTAGGCTGGTAAGTGGATTCAAAGCCATGTCATGTGAGGAAACTGGAAAGATTAAGCCTTGACAATAAAAGACTTGAAGGTAAGGTGAGATAGGGTGGCAATTTTCAAATATTTGAAAGACTGTCCTGTGGAAAAGGTTTCTTCTACTTGATCTTGGAAGATAGAACTAGAAGCAATGATAGAAATTAAAATCCTATTCAACATAATGCAACCACTTAAAAAACATTTTCATTTGACTTCATGTCTCATTGTGTCTCATTCCTCTTCCAACCATCTCATTAGAGCACCTTGCCTGAGGACATTCACAGGAAAGTTGTCTCCTCCTCTTCTTCCCATTTCACATGACTAAGGTGTCTTCCACTACTATGCTCTTCATCCCTATTTCATATAAATATTTCATATTTCATATATTCTCATATAAAGAGAAGAAAAACCTCTACTTTTGCAACTAATATAGCAGCTTGCCCCTTCTACTTTCTCATTTATCTG
This sequence comes from Myrmecobius fasciatus, assembly GCA_023553655.1. Classification (NCBI taxonomy): domain Eukaryota; kingdom Metazoa; phylum Chordata; class Mammalia; order Dasyuromorphia; family Myrmecobiidae; genus Myrmecobius; species Myrmecobius fasciatus. The sequence continues at coordinate 205,818 of JAJPUD010003576.1, read as the reverse complement.
TAATTTCTCTCTGTCTTCTGGCTATCTTTCTATTGCCTACAAACATGGCCATGTCTCCTTCAACATCAAAAAACTTGATCAGTCCTTCCCCAACAGCTGTAGTCTCATATCTCTCATCCTAAACTCCTTAAGACAGCTACATCCTTTAAGAACTCCTACAACTGATGTCTCTATATTCTTTTTCTTAACTCTCTAAGATCAGACTTCTGATCTCATAATTCAATTGAAAATTCTCTCTTCAAAGTTACCAATGGACATTTAAATTCCAAAGATAATGTTTCTACAACCTTCCCCCCCATCTTCATCATTCTTGAACTCATTGCAGCTTTGATACTTTAAATCGCCGCCTTCTTGATACGTTCTTCTTTCTAATTTTATATGATATGATTCTATCCTGGTTTTCCTTCTCCTTGTCTAACTGCTCCTTCTTGGATCCTCACTGGTTCTTGATCCAGTTCATATTTGCTAATGGTAGAATTTGTTTAGAATTCAGTGTTGGGCCCTTTTCTTTCTCTATTTTGTTTCACTTGTTGATCTCATCAGCTCCCACATTTAATTTTTATATTGATGCTATATTATTTTGCATCAGTCTTTATGGTGATGATCTTCAAATCTACTTATTCAACAATAAGCTCTCTTTTCTTACATTCAGACTTTCTTATGCTACCTACTAGATATCTCAAACTGGAAATCCCATAGATATCTTAAACTCAATGTGTCTAGAATGGAATTTATTGTTTTTTGCTTCAAGTCCTTTTCCTTTTTTAACTTCTTTAAATATATTTTTAATTTATGAATAAAATAAACATTTCCATAACAATGTAATAAAAATATGATTGTACATGAAACTGGAAATCTTTTATGTACAACTTACTATTATTATTAATTTTTTTGGTGAGGCAATTGGGGTTAAGTGACTTGCCCAAGGTCACACATGAAGTGCTAAGTATCTGAGGCCAGATTTGAACTCACGTCCTCCTGACTTCAAGGCTGATCCTCTATCCACTACACCAACTAGCTAGCCTTATTATTTTTAAATATGTAATTAATTCATCATATAAATTTCTTTTTAATTTTTTTCCTTCTCCTTTTAGTATTTTTATTATTGCATAGCAAACAGTATGAGTATGTTCCCAGTCACGCCTGGTTCACAACCTAAAAATCTTCCTTACTCCCTCTCATTCTCACATGTCCATTCTGTTGACAAATCATGTTGATTATCTACCCACTTAACATTTCTAGTAAATGCTCCCTTCTCTACTACACCATCACTATCTTTATGACTATATGCTGTAACTATTGCAATAGCCAGCTTATTGGTCTATCTTTCCATTCCAGACTGACTTTCACTCACTTCGGATTTATCTTAAAGTACAAGTCTGACCATGTCATTCCCTCAACCCCTCCATTTAACAAACTCTTGTGGCTCACTATTATTTCCAAGAATTCTGGAAGTAATAATATACTGTGTTTGACATTTAGCAACTTTTATACCATGAACCCTCTAACCTTTTCTATCTTCTCGTATCTTACCCCCATGTATTCCATGATCTAGTTACACTGGCCTCCTTGCTATTCCTTTCACAAAATACTCCATTTCCCTAATCTGAGCCATTTCTGGAATTCTCTCCCTCTTTATCTTCAGTTTCTGGAATATCTAGCTTCCTTCAAGTCCCAAATAAAATCTCACCTTCTACAAGAAGCCTTTCCTTATCCCCCTTAATGCTGCTATCTTCCTACTGATGATTATCTCCAATTTATTCTGTATATGACCTATTTGTTTATAACTGTTATAATGTTGTCACCTCCTGAGACTATGGGATCTTTGAAAGCAGGAACTATTTTTCCCCTTTTCTTTGTATCCCCAGAATTTAGCTCAGTGGTACACTTAGGATATAGCAGGTACTGTTGTATGCTTTTTGACTGGTTTGCTGACAAGGAAGACAATTTTCTCTTAATATTGAAAACAAGCAAACAAACAATAATACATAAAGCAACAAAAATAAAAACCCTCCTAGCAATAAGAATCATTCCAAAATGAAAAGGACTTCCTCAGGAGATAGTACTTCACCCAGTACTAAGGGTATTCAAGCAGAGTTTGTTTGCTCATTTGTCAGGAAAATAGTGAAAGCTATTTGGGATTTTGGCAAAGTTTAGTATAGACAGAGACGCTAGATGATGCAATGGGCAGAGTGCTGGCCTTGAAGTCAGGAAGACCCAAGTTCAAATCCAGCCTTAGCAACTTACTGAATATATGACCCATAGCAATCACTTAATCCTGGGTGCCTCAGTTCCTCATCTGAAAGATAAGTTGGATAAGAAAGTTGCAAATCACTGCAGTATCTTTTCCAAGAAAGCTCCAAATGGAATCACAGAGAGTTGGACACAACTGATATGACTCAACAACCACCAACAACAAAGTATATAGTCCCTGAGCTGTAAAATTTAATTAGCCTTTATAATCATTCATTTTCCTTGTCAAATAATTTATGATTTTCTAAAGTGAGTAGAAATGTGGAAAGAAAATGAAAGAGCAGCAGATCCTAGAAGCTGTGCTCACAAATGTCCTTTGCTGTTCTTAGTGGCTTTTATATGATCAAGAAGGAAAACATTTAACTGCAAAGACAATAAATAGGATGGCTCAAAAGACAAAGCACTGTGAACATGGAGCACAATGTAACTGTGACTTTACCATCAACTTGTTCTGAAACCTTTGAAACTGAATTACTCTGGTATCTGTGATGGTTGCTATTTCAGATTCAAACCACTCCTGGGACTCACTACTAATTTAACACTGAGATGTAAATTGTGTTTCCAGTATTTCACCAGAGGAGTGAATTGTAAATACATGATAACTGCAAAATAGGAATCCATTGTGTTTGTTTCCTCCTTTTAAAATTAAGGATAATAATATCAATCAGTGGCTTATTAGGCTATTGTACCAAAAAAAAAAAAAGATGAAAGACTGCAAAGCTTTTGGGAGAACCAAATACTATAAACATGTTTAAAGTAATAGTAATAATTATGACATTTGTGTAGATCTGCCACTAGAGGCCACAATAACACAAATACTTGTGCAAGGCTGATTTTTGTTAGGAAATGTATTTTATATCTATATAGCATAAAAAAGTAAGCTAAAGAAAACTTATGAAATAATCTAGGCCAACTTTCTTTCTGTGCTCAAAGAAACTGAGACACAGGAAAAATAGAGGTTCTTCTTCAAGATCACACAGCTAATTAGTTGTAGAACTATGACTATAATTCAGGATTTTTGACTGTTCATGTTCTAGTTCACCAATATATTGACTATTAGCAGAAGCACAGTATTAATGGATTTGCTCCTCAAATTTGAAATTTGGTTAGCTTTTAATTTTAGATACATAAATATTGGATAATTTATAAAAGCATTTTTTCCCCTCTTTTTAAAGTTACTGTTAAATTGTATCAACTCTTTGTGAACCTATGGACCATAGCACTCCAATGCTAGCCTAGAGTTATAAGTATCTTAGGCCAGATTTAAGTTCAGGTCTTCTAGATTCTAAGTCCAGAGTTCCATCCACTAAGGTACTAGCTTTTTCTTAAGGCAGCTTTTTAGATATGTTATTTTATTGACATGTGTTTATTAGCAATAATATCTTACATTTTCAAATAATTATAAGATTTTCAAAATCTATTTTTTGGAACTGTACTTCAGAAAGATAAATGGTTTTTCAGTAGGCTATACAGCTAGTAAGTGTTGGTTAAGATTGAAACCTGAATCTTCTGTTTCTAAGCCCAAAGCCGATATTGCATTCTATTATAGTGCCTCTCATTTTCCTCAATATGCTGAGAATGGAGGCAAAAAAGAATATTCTAAATGTACGAACAGATGATTGCACCTGGTTTTATAGTCTATTGAGACTATATTTATAGTTTATTCTTTTGTTGTCACAAACCTCTTTGGCAGTTTGTGGAAGCATATGGACTCCTCGTAAGTGTTTTTAATGCCTAAAATAAAATACATGGGATTACAAAAAAAAATCATTCATGTTGAAAGTTTTCTCTTTTTCAATTATCTATCTATCTATAGATATCTATTTATCTATCTACATGTAGATAGATATCTATATATATTATTCATGGACCTCAAACTGAGCAGCCTTGTGCTAAGTAAAACTCCATCATCAAACCTGTGTCTAAAAATCAGTGGAATAAAAGTATTTTGTGGCATTATTAAAGCTTTATGATGATGATAGTTTGTCTAGAATGGTTTATCCATCCATATTTTCTATCTCTTCATGGAGTCTCCAATTATTTTTCAAGTAGGGTAAAATTTTACAAGCAGAATTGATTCTAGTTTATTAAACAAAAACAAAAGAAATGAATAGTATAGGTGTAATAAGAAGTATCATACCATTTGTAAAAAGACAGGGCATCACTACTCCACAAAAAGTGTTTGTTTGACAATCATGATACTTTTTTTTTTTTTTTTTTTTTGCTGAGGCAATTAGGGTTAAGTGACTTGCCCAGGGTCACAGAGCTAGGACGTGTTAAATGTCTGAGGCAGATTTGAACTCAGTTCCATCCTGACTTCAGGGCTGGTGGTCAATCCACTGTACCACCTACCTGCCCCAATCGTGATATCTTTCTGAGAATAAATGCTGGATTTCAATTTCTAGGACCAGAATTCTAATTCTGGCTCTTCTGCTTTCTGTTTTTGTGTAGTTTTGGACAAAAGAGTTCCCCAGCCAAAACTTCCCCATATGTTCAAATAAAGGAGGTTGGACTATATAATCTTCAAAGTTTTTTCTAGGTTCAAATCTAATAATTGTTATATCCTTTCTTGATTCAATCTCAGTTTTAGTGCTCTTTCTTCCTCCTCAGATTATCTTGTTTTTACTTATATGTGTACATGCTATATTTCCTAGTTAACTTTTGAGGGCAGATATTATTTTCATTTTTATTTTTCATCTCCAGATTATACTTTGTACCTTGGGCATAGTAGGCTAAAAATGCTTACAGAACTGAATTGGTTCTGTATTTCAAAAAGATTGTGGAAGTGAAAAAAAAAGTTGAATTAGACACCAGGAGGCTTAGATTCCACTCTTTGTGAGAGCTAGTTATGGAACTTTAAAAAAGTCTCTGACTCTCACTTTCCTCCATTATAAAATTAAGGTGGTATAGAATATCTTCCTTGTCTACTATAGGAGAATGGATGTGAAAGAGTTGTTTAACTCCAAGATTCTATTACTATTTTGGTGAAATAGCAGAGACATTATTGTTGAGTTGATTCAACTTGGCCATAAGGAATAATGATGAAAAAAGTTTTTATACAGTATAACCCTGCTTTGCATAGCTATAAGTAACCACGCTTATGTTTTTGTTTCTGTGAATTGTATTCTAATGTATTTTAAATTTACATTTGTCCTACCAACACTTGTAATCAACTGAGAGCAATCTGAAGATTAATGCTATGTTCTATTTGTGTTGTAACTTTCCCCAGCCCTAATCTAACTTAGTCAAGATGTGCTATAATAATAATGTGGTTATTATTACAATCTTCTTAGATATTATCAAATTATATTCAAGTACTTCACAAATAAATTTGTTAACTTCTCTCCAGTATGAAAAAAGAAGTTGAAGAATAGAAACACTTTACAACCATTTCTTTGAAAATCTGTGTATAATAGTTTTCTCACTACATTATTTTTTAGAGATTTTGATTTTTAAAAAGATACTGTTTCAAATAGTTCTTAGGAACTATCTACTGTGTATAGACTACTATGCTATTTGCCAAAAGAAATCATCCTTATTATCATAATTCATATTTATGGGTTTATCCTAAACATTTTTAACTCTTTACTCTCCTGTGTTCTATATAACTGATCAGTTGCCAAATTTTGCTGAATTTACCTGTGAAACATCAGGCATATTTAATCACTTCTTATGAAATCAAACTATGATTAGGAAGCAAAAACTTCCTAAAATTAGTCTACCCATTTTAAATCTCTCTCCACTCTAGTCTATCGTTCACAAGTTGCCAAAGTAATTTTCCTTAAATGTCGTGTAATTTCTTATGGCATTCACCTACTTATCAAACTCTAATGACTCCCTACTGCTTCTAAGATCAAGTACAAAGTCCTATCAATATAAGAGGTTTTCAAGTCCTTCACATTCTGGACCTGCCTTATCTTTCCAGCCTTGCCCCACATTTTGTGATCCAGCCAAACTGTCCTTCTCTTTGCTCCTTCTTCATAGCATTCTATCTTCTTTTTTGTGCTTTTGTAGTCACTCCCATCTCTGGACTATATTTCCTTCTTATCTCTGTCTTTTAGAATCCCTGGTTTTCTTTGAGACTCAGTTTAAATCTTTAAATCTCAATTACTCCATGAAGCTTTTTCTGACTCTTTCCCTCCCAACTGTTAGTTCCCTTCCTCTTAAACTACCTTATCCTCCTTTTATTTTTCTGTATATGCATATATTTGCAATATAGGATATGGATATACAGAGAGATGTATATGAGATTCTTTCTCTGTCTCTCTGCCTTTCTGTCTGTCTGTCTGTCTGTCTATCTTTATATTTGCATCATCAAAGCCTAGTATATACCCACCAAATACAATCTTTACCTTTGTGGAATTCATCATTTCCTTGACACAAGCAGATAATAATAGTACAAAATAAAATATTATAAGAGAGATATTGTACAAAGTGCTATATAAGATCTGAGGAAAGAAATAATTTCTGGTGCAAGAATTAAGGAAGGTTCTTATAAGGTATGATACATAATTCTTGAGGAATGGGTAGAATTATTACTGGAATTTGGGAGAAAGGATATTCTACGCATGTGAGGGCATGAACAAAAGTATATGGATGAGGGTGTCAAACAACCCAGGTTAGTTATAACAATGTCAAGATTTAAAAAAAAAGATGCTTATATTTTGAATTTTTCATTCTGTTCTATTTGGACTTCATTTATTACTAAAAGACCCAGAATGTGACTTCTTATGAAAAATGACAAAAACAAATATATATTGAAACTAAAAACAGTGTGTTAGATCTTTAAGAAGAAATACTAGCTATTTACTTTTGCTGTGACATAAATTAAAGGGGGAAGAAGTTCTGGTGCAAAGGGGTGAATGAGGCTAGAATATCTGAGATTGATTGTTCTCTTGTCAGTTCTGTGGAGAATGAGCTGTATGGGTATAATATTTAAAGCAAAGAAGATATAGATATCCATATAAATATGGATAATGTGTGAGGAAGATAAGTCTTGGATTCATTGAAGAGGGGCAAAGAAGTATCAGGGGCAATTCAAAAGACATCATTTCACAGTGAAAATCAGAATTGTTCCTTTCTGTTGAAGACAGAAGGCAGAAAGAAGACCAAGGGACTCAGTCATAAAAGTGAGCTTGTAAATTTCCAGACTGCCACTAGAGGGCTTCATTCATCTATAAAGAAATCTTTTCCATTGAAAACCCAAGAGTGGCATCCAATGGGCCTTTAACCAATCTCTAGAAAAGTCCAAAGCAGTCATTAAATTAAAAATTTAAAAACACATAAAAATTCACAGCCTCTAATAAAAAATAGGGCATTTCATCATTATTATTGTTATTTTTTTCTAGTGACTTTAACTCCTGACTGATACTTTCTCAGTTCTGACACAATAAGTATGTAGCTCAAGGAGATATTAAAGAATTAAAGATAAGTTTAAAAGTCTCCAGAATGTGAATATTGTGTTTTAAGAGGTCTATCAATTTGGGAATGCCTCTGGGAAGGGGCTGGGCATCAACATAAACATTAGATAGCATCTGGGTCAGTCCAGGGATTTATAAACAACTGGAAAGGCTGGTATTGCCCCTCTATAAAGTGAGGAAAGAGCAAAGAAAGCGAGGGTTTTTGCCCTTACTGAATTTCTGAGGACGTACCTCCTAGGGTAAACCAGGGGAGAGAAAACAGGAAGAAACAAGAGAACAGTATATGTCTGAAAGGGCTTCACTTTCAAAGCCCTTTTCTCAGCAATCTGGAAGGATTTCTGTCTCTCTAGGGAGCAGGATATTTCCTTACAAGTTGAGGAAGGCATGTGTGCATGAGGTATCGCTCAAATGAGAAAGCTCCAATTTTAGAAATTCATTGCTAGCAATCCCTCCTCAGTTTCTGCATTTCCTCACTTTGACACCATACGAACTGCATAACTGACAAATCTTCAATTCACGTTATGTTTAAGTGGTTCTCCCCCATCATTCCTCACTGTTAAACATATATCAATTACTATCCTGCCTAGTGAAATGGATTGCTACTCTGTTGTCTGTCGTTTATTTCTAAAACATTTTGTCACTTTCCTTCGAATTCTTCCTTTCCTTAGTTATATGAGGAGATTTTTTTCAATTCAACTTTGCTATGGCACTTAACAGTGTGGCACTCCAGGCAAAAAGAGAGTGGTGTTTGATCTGTGGTCTCAGGGATGGAATACTAGCTGAAGGCAGAGACCTTCTCTCCCAACCTCCAGCTCCGCAAAACACAATAAAAACCAACCCCCCCCCAAACCCAGGACTATGAATAGAATAGAAACGCTTCACAGTCATAATGTTGGGTTGTCCTTTTCAGTTGCCAGTTCTCCTGTGGGACTCTGAAAGACAAGCATGGCTCCTGAGCCACTGGATTTCCTTAACAAGTTTCTGGATATTAATCATGCTGACACAGATCCGTTTTCCTCATGACAAGAGAACTGCTAAGTCTGGAAGGAAAGGAGAAGAATCAATCTGTATTATTGCTTTAGACTCTTCATTTTGTTCTCTCTAGCCCCTTATAGAGCTAGTCAGCAGGGGATCCTATAGAGTGATCAGCTCAGTTCTTCCCAGCAGGTGTCACTCTGGAATGGGAAAAAAAGGCAATGAATATGAGTGAACTGAGCCCCAAATAAAAAAAGACCTTGAAGCAAAATTGTGGACAGAATGTGAGCCAATGACATAAATGATTTTAAGAATTTCTTTCACTCAAAGAACTGATTGTAAGTATGTATAATGCATATTGTATTAGCAGAAACAATGTTAAAGGTTAACTTTGCCTTTTGATTATTTGGGCAAGGAAGTAGAGACAGAGACAGTAATTATAATTCAAATAATAGATCACTAGATTGCAAAATAACAGAATGATTATTAAATAAAAACAATGGTATTTTCCCATTTAAAAGACTTATCTGATTAAATATTTTAGAATTATTACTCAAATAATGTCTAGACTCTACCATATCTTATTTAACTATTTTGATTTTATTTGGAAAAATTTCTATTACTATGATAAAAGCAGCACTTATCTTTATTCAGATAACTTCTAAACTTTATCACTAATCTTGATGTCTCTTTTAGTCCCCTGTCTATGAACATGTCTACTTGATTATAACCAGTACAAATTCAGCAAGCATCAATTAATCAATCTCTCCTTCCTTCCTTAAACCCAGTGCCCCTCTTATGCATCTATTTTTTATTCTCAGTGGCTCCATTATTTTACCTATCACTGACATTTGAAATCTTGAAATCACTTTCTCATGTCAATAAACAAACTTATATGCTTATTATATACAAGGAATACAAAGAAAATTAAAACAAAAAATAATCGCTATCCTCAGGGAGCTCAGATTCTAATGACTGAGAAAATATTTAAATAACAAGGTACATACAAGATGTATACAGAAAATATAAAAGGGGATCTCAGAGGGAAAGGCCTTAACATATGGGAATTTGGGAAAAGCCTCTTGAAATAAGGTGGGATTTGATCTGAATCTTGAAATAAGGAGGGAGCACCTTGTGGTTCTGGGAGACTGCCATTACAGACACTGAGGTGAGAGATGGTATGTTCTTTCTAAGGGATAGCAAATAGACAAGGGAAGCAGGATTCATGGAAAGGAATGAAGTAGGAAGGGACAGCAAGGGGCTTTAAATATCATACTAGGTTTTTGTTTTTGATTCTGCCACTGGAGTTTATTGAGTAAGGGATTAATATGATCAGAGGTGCATTTTAGGAAAATAACTTTGGCAACTGAGTAGAGCATGCTGTTAGCTTATCCTTCTATCTTAATTCTTGTATACAACTAAGTACCAAGTACTATTTATATTCTCACAAAATCTCCCTTTGTGTGTGTGTGTATGTGTGTGTGTGTGTGTATGTTTCTACCATTTTTTTCTATCCATATCCATGGCCACTCTAATAAATCAGATCCTGATAACTTCCCACCTAAATCATTAAATTGTCTCCTTCTTATATTCTCTGCTTTCCATTAATTCTCCTTTTTTTTTAATAAAGCTTTTTATTTGCAAAACATATGAGTGACTTTTCAACATTGACCTTTGCAAAAAAAAAAACTTTTTTTTCCAAAGCTTTTCCTTTCCCTCCCCCCGCCCCCCACCCCTAGATGACAGGTAATCTAAAACATGCTAGATAGGATAAATTATATGACAAATACAATACATGTATACATATCTATACAGTTATCTTACTGCACAAGAAACATCAGATCTAGAAAGAGAAGAAGAAAAAAAACAACCTAAGAAGGAAAACAGAATGCATGGAAATATTCACAGAAAGCGTTAAAATGCTGTGTTGTGGTTCACTCTCAGTTCCCACAGCCCTCTCTCTGGATGTATATGACTATCTTCATCGCAGTACAACTGGTTCGAATCACATCATTGTTGAAGAGAACCATGTCCATCAAAATTGATCATCGTATAGTCTTGTTGCTGTGTATAATGTTCTCCTGGTTCTGCTGATTTCACTCAGCATCCGTTCATGCAAGTCTCTCCAATCCTCTCTGAAATCCTCCTGTTGGTCATTTTTTTACAGAACAATAGTATTCCATAACATTCATATACCATAATTTATTCAGCCATTCTCCAATTGATGGGCATCTTTTCAATTTCCAGTTTCTTGCTACTACAAAAAGGGCTGCCACAAACATTTTTGCACATGTGGGTCCCTTTCCCTCCTTAAAAATCTCTTTGGGATATAGGCCCAGTAGAAACACTGCTGGGTCAAAGGGTATGCACTGTTTGATAACTCTTTGAGCATAGCTCCAAATTGCTCTCCAGAATGGTTGGATCCGTTCACAGTTCCACCAACAATGTATCAGTGTCCCAGTTTTCCCACATCCCCTCCAACAGCTATCATTATCATTTCCTGTCATTTTAGCCAATCTGACAGGTGTGTAGTGGTATCTCAGAGTTGTCTTAATTTGCATTTCTCTGATCAATAGTGACTTGGAGCATCTTTTCATGTGACCGGAAATAGTTTCAATTTCTTCGTCTGAAAATTGTCTGTTCATATCTTTTGACCATTTGTCAATTGGAGAATGGCTTGAATTCTTATATATTTGAGTCAATTCTCTATATATTTTAGAAATGAGGCCTTTATCAGAACCTTTGGATGTAAAAATATTTTCCCAGTTTACTGATACCCTTCTAATCTTGTCTGCATTCATTTTGTTTGTACGAAAACTTTTCAACTTGATATAGTCAAACTTATCTATTTTGTGATTAATGATGACCTCTAGTTCTTCTTTGGTCACAAATTCCTTCCCCCTCCACAGGTCTGAGAGGTAAACCATCCTACATTGTTCTAATTTGTTTATAATATCATTCTTTATGCCTAGATCATGAATCCATTTTGACCTTATCTTGGTATATGGTGTTAGGTGTGGGTCAATGCCTAATTTCTTCCAGACTAGTTTCCAATGATCCCAGCAGTTTTTGTCAAATAGTGAGTTTTTATCCCCAAAACTGGGCTCTTTGGGTTTATCAAACACTAGATTACAATTGTCATTGAGTATTTTGTCCTGTGAACCTAACCTATTCCACTGATCCACTACTCTATTTCTTATCCAGTACCAAATGGTTTTGGTGACCACTGCTTTATAATATAGTTTTAGATCTGGTGCAGCTAGGCCACCCTCATTTGCATTTTTTTTCATTAATTCCCTTGAAATTCTTGACCTTTTGTTTTTCCAGATGAATTTTGTCGTTATTTTTTCTAGTTCAGTTAAATAATCTCTTGGGAGTTTGATTGGTATAGCACTAAATAGATAGATTAGTTTAGGTAATTCTCCTTTCTTATCCAAGACTAGGGCTTCTTAAACTTTTCTCCCACATGACCCTTTTCACCTAAGAAATTTATACTATTCTGGGTATATAGGTATATAAATCAAACATTTACTGATAATAAATCACAAAGAAATTTATTTTAAAACAATTCTTTGCTATACATATAATTTTATCATTTATTACAGAAAAAAGCAAATTTGCACACAAATGAGATGTTGTACTTATTTATTTTTGATTTTGATTTTGATAAAGAATTAACTCTTGGCAAAATATTTGATATGTTTTAACTATTACTGAATTTTTCATGACCCCCACATTTAGTTACATGACCCCATAATGGGGGTCACCACAGTTTAAAAAGTCTTGATCTAGATTAAATAGGATCAATCTCAAAACATTGCTTTCATGTCATATTTTCTTTGACACTCAAGAACAAGCAGGGACTCCTTTACAATGTATAGATTAAGGTTGGCATTCAGGGTTCTCCAGAGTCTGACTTCCCAAGACAAAGCCTTTGTTTCTTTTATATCAAGGACAACTGAGTGGAAAAGTGGATAAACCATTAGCCTTGACATCAAATATACCTCAAAAACTTGCAGATTGTATAGCCCTGGGCAAGTTATTTAACCTCTGTTAGCTTTAGTTTTTATCTGTAAAAAGGGGTTAACAATGTCTTTCAGAGGAGTTGTAAAGATAAGATGAGATTATATATATATATACATGCATATATTGTAAATGCTAGCTATTATTATTTTTATATTAATCTCCTCAAACTATTTTTTAAAAAATTCCCATTTCTATTTGAAATGTTGTGTCCTCAATCCTCCCTTCCCTCCTCTGATTACTTAAACCTATTTTCTCCCCACTTTTTTTAATCATGCTAGGCCACAGTGATTTCATTTTCTTGTGAATTCCTTGCCCTTATTGCCTATATTGATAATTAGGCATATATGTTTTGTTAAATTATTTCTTATCTCAATATAGCTTTATAAGACTTCCCAAATAATCCTAAAATCTTTAACAACCAGAGGTCATGTCTTATGTTTGGTTGAATATGTTCACAGAGGCTACAATTAACAGTGTTATACCTTTGGCAGGTACACGATTATATTCAGCAAATATTAATTAGGGCTATTATGAACTTAGCCTTATGACATAGTCCTTATTCTTAATTGTTTACAGTAATAAGGATAGAGGTGCAACAATATATAAACGATTGCATTAGAAAACAGAAAATGATGACTCTCTAAAAGAGAGAGACATGGTGCTATGGGATTCATGGAAGGGACAGGTAACCTCCGATGGAGGAAATATATAAAGGAGGCAATCTTCGCATTCTACTTTGAAAATCAGGTAGAGATAGTATGGTATATGTCTTCTAGATTTTCATAAAAAGAAAAAAAGAACTCGTGTATTGAAGAATTGTTAATGATCCAGTTTCATTGGAGCCTCTAGTATGTGCCTGAAAATATAATAGAATGGTGAGAAATAAGACTGGGAGAGGATATATAATTATATTGGTATCATTGATTTTAGAACTGAAGGGAATCTAAGAAGTCATTTTGTTCCTTTATTTTGCAGATTGAGATCAAGAGAAATTAAGTGAATTGACCAAGGTCACAAGTAGATTGAGATAACATTGAGAAGAACTTTGAATGCCAGAATGAGAAGTTGAGATTTCACTTAGTAAATAATGGGGAATGTTAATGAATCTTCAATAGGAGAAAGATGTAATTTGAAGTACACTTGTGGAATCTTGCAGTAGCAGATGAATTAGAGGATCAGAGACAGAGACCTCACAAGCAGGAAGAGTAGTTATGATTCTTTTGCAATAGTCCTGGAAAAAGGAAATAGAATCTGAATATTGTTTGACACTTCTTCATTGTAACTCTTTCTCCCTTCTATGTCATTATACTGAGTCTTCTCTTAGTGGTCTGTAACCTTTTCTTCTCCATCTGTTTCATTGACTCTTCTTTCTCTACCTCTATTACCTAAATTAGGCACTCATTCTTGTTATTTATTTAGTTTTTTTTCTATTTCCCTTGATGATCCCATCTACTTTCACCACTTCAACCTTCATTTTCATAGATTACTTCTAAATTATTATTGAGGCAGAATTGTCACTGAATACCTATTCAATTTCTCACTCTCTTCTGATTCCTTTCCCTTTTTTCTTCTGTTATGACTCAAATCCTGCAGACTCTAAAAGAGTTTTCCTCAATATTTCTGTCTCCCTTAGTCTACCCCTTCCCCATCCTGCTTCAAATTACCATCCCAGCCAAATAATTGAATTTAGTAACAGTTGTTTTGAAGACAAATATTTGAGAAGATGAGGTAAATCTGGAGGATTTGGTGACTTGTTAGAACTAGAAGATTAGGGGAGAGAAAGCCAAAGGCAATTTCATTGTCAAACCTGTGGGACTTGGAGAATGGTGTTTCCAGGAATGGAATGAGGAAGTCAGGAGACAAAGCTGATATGAAGGGGAAAATGTTCATTTCAGTTTTTAATATTTTTCAATATATTGAGTGAGAAATGAAAGACAATAGCACAGGATCACCCAATCATCAATAAAGGGTGTTTTATGCTACAGAATTATAGAAGCTCAAAAGAAATGTGAAATATGCAAATTTATTTAAGTCTGACTTATGATAGAGCTTTCTAAGATTATATTGGTCTGACAAGCCACAGTAGACACACTGTACATAGACTGACATAGTGATAACATTTTGGTCTTATTTGAGTAAAAAACATAGTAACCAATATTGAGTTTGATTCGCCAGCGTGACATTCAAACAGATAGCAGGAAACTTGGAAAGGCAGGATGTAAGTTTCAGACAGATACCAGGACTGGAGCAATAAAAAAAATGGGAGTAATCTTTGGAGGTAAAAGTTTATATTATGAAAGGGTATGGGAGCTTCAAGGGGAAGTAAACACAAAACAGAAGGGATGGCCACATTTGGTGGGGGGAAAAGAGGGTGGGTAGAGAAAGAGGAGTCAGTGAAGTAGATCAAGGTCATAGATCATGAAAAGGGCCAACAAAATAGTACAAAGTGTGGAAGGGAGAAACATACTTCAAGGGACTGAGGAATGCATTAATGATGACTCAGTAGTACTCTCACATATTGTTGTTATTGTTCAACCATCGTTCTCAAAGAGGATCAATTATATCAGAGGGGTGATGTCTTGACTTGCAAGTGAATGGATTTAAGTGAGTCAGGGTTGTGCAATCATCAACCTCACTTACTCCTCCAGAGTCATCTGAATCCAGTGGCTAGTTATAGGTCAAGATGACTGGAGATGGCCCTGGATTCAGTGGGAAGCCTTGGCCTTTTAAAACTAAGAACTTTTCCTAGGTTCAGTTTGTCTGAGGCAATACCAATGCTGAATTACAGGCTAGTTAGGAATTGAGGTAAAAGATGGCCTGGTTTTACTTGACAAAAGAATCATTCTTGGAGGAAAGGAGCCTGAGTTTCTGGCCAGAACAAAAACAATTATTATTTATATTCACTCTGGAACATCAAGATCCAAATAATGAGCAAGTGAGACTTGAGTGCTGGGATCTGCTCTCATATATGTACTAAACAAATGAATGGAGTAGTAGCTTGGGGAGGGAGGAAGGCAATTTTGAGGAAGAATATATTAAGATCTGTAGTATTTGAGTCTTAGTGGGAGAAAAAGGTGCCACAGTATAGTAAGAAACTGAAGAAACATTAAACAATATTTGAATGAATCAATGGCTGCTAGCATGTCTAATTTACAATGAATTAAAGATTGTAGTGGTTGATCTTCAATGAATATTTTCAATAATCATTTTGCTGATAGGGCAGCTAGGTGGTGCAGTGGATAGAGCACCAGCCCTGAAGTCAGGAAGACCTGAGTTCAAATCTGATCTTAGACGCTTAATACTTCCTAGCTGTGTGACCCTAGGCAAGTCCCTTAGTCCCAATTGCCTAAGGAAAAAAAATAATCCATTTGCTGATTATTCAATACACAGCATTGTTATAATTAAGGAGTTAGATTTAACAATATGATATTGTAGGAGGCTTGATTTATTTGTTGGTTCATTCATTTTTTAATTCAACAAGAATTTATTGAGCACTTACTCTACATATGTATTGTTCTAGGTGCTGGGAATGATCCAAAGAAATATTATAGGAATTTACAATACAGGGGGAAAATACACACACTAGAACTAATGCATGGTGCTTTATGATAAAGAGCCAGAATAAATGGTGTCAACAGGAAGTGCTATGGCTTTTGAGAGAAGAGGGAGATTAGTGTGAACTGAAGTAATCTGTGTCTGATCAAGGGTGGTTTCATGAAAGAGATGATGCTTGAGCTGAGCCCTTAAGGAAATGTAGGATTGTAATGATTTAGAGGATGAAAGCCATTTAAGGTAAGGGAAGCAACATGAAGAATGAAAGAAATATTTGTAACATATGTGGGGGACAGTAAAGAAACCAGCAGGTCTGGAGTGAAAGGATCATATTGAGAATCATTCAGCATGGGACTGTGAAAAAGTATTGAAATGGAAAAATAATCACTTTTTAAAAATATCTCTTTATATATCTAAAGTCACTTTGTTCCTTTCAGTTTGCTGATAAAGTGGTAAATCTTCACTCTTAGGCATATTTAATAATATAAAAGCTGAGACAATAGAAGAAAATTTCAGGAGGGAAAAGATTTTTGTCTCTTTTCCTACTCATCTCTTTGCTCCTATAATTCCCATCTCCAACAAACCTGACACTTATAGCATTGTTAAATGGATATTCCTAATTATAGCAATGTTCTAAAAGTAGTAATTATTAAGTAATATTAATTACTTAATATCATTATTAAGTAATTAATTAATATACCTTTCACTTATTTTTCTTGACTCCTCCCTTTGAAAATCTGTAAAAGTGAGATTAGGTTGTAGTCTTAAATTATTATGTCTTCCCATTCCAGACATCCAGAAGGTAATGAGGAACCAACTGATAACAAAAATATTAGGAGTTTCTTAACTATCCAGGTCATGGGCTCATAGCTCTAGAGCTAGAAAGGACATTAGATGTTAATTGAGGCCCAAGGAAGTTAAATGATATATGATGTTTCTTTTCTTTCCCTAATGCTGGTATCACTACCTGGATTGTAAAACATCTATTCTTTGTGAGCAAGCAGTCCCCTAATTTAGGAAGAACTAATGAAAAGGTGAAACTTAATCAAATATCTCCTATTTTCTCAAGGAAGAACATTATCATAGAAGTGCAAATAAAAAAAAAGTCATTAAACATTGATGAGGATTGTGAAAAGGTGGGTTGTGCTCTATGAGTCAAACAGAATTGTAGTAGTTGAAAGGAATTGTGAGAAGCACAAATTTAGAAATATTTCCATTCCAAACATTCATGTGGACTATTTGTGCCTGACTTTTGGTAGTCTTCCAAGCTCATATTGGTATTATCAGTCACAATCAGACATACTGTTCCTTGACTCAGACAGTGATGCCATTTTGATCCCCTTTGAGAATGAAGAAAACCAACCAACCAACCAACCAAGACATAATCTTTAATTTTTAAAATTATATTGACTTTACTAAAATTGCATAATGTGTTCTCTCCCCTTTCCCTTATCACCTTTTTTAAAAAAAAACAATTCCAATAGGCAAATGCATCTTATTTACCTGCAGTTAGATTTCTACCAGATTGGATTTCTATCAAGAAGTTGTCATGAAGGACATTTAGGAAATTAATATGTCTCACATCTTTATTTTTTGACTTTTAACCTGAGAAAAATGTGCTTACTTCAAATTTTTATGGATCTCTAAACTGATTTGTTAATATTTCTTTCAGTAATAGAGTAAGCAACACATATGCCTAAAGTCTATGTAACCTTCTCAAAAGCCTTTGCTACTTTCTCATGACGATGGAACCAAAGTTATCAATGAAATGTCTTCTTCAATTTGAATAAATCACACATGCTTTCTCTTTAGATTTAATAATTTTCTTTACAATTAAACTCAGGTACCACATAATTTCATATATGAAGCCTTTCTTAATCTGCCACTGGCTCTTAGTGTACCCTTCTGCAAAATTATCTTGCATTTATTTTTAAATATGCTTATTTATATGCATGTTATCTCCCCAAATAGAATATGAACTTTTCATATTTTATCCAGAATGTATAGAAGGGTACCTAGTACATAATAAATCCATATTCAGTTAAAGGCGGCACTAAGCATTAAAGAGAAGCAGGAAAGTTTTCTTGTAAAAGATGAGTTTTTAGCTAAGGTTTGAAGGAATCCAGCAATTCCAAGGGGTCAAAATTAAAATGGAAACAATTCCAAGATAGGTGACAGCCAGTAAAAACCTCCCAGTATTGGGAGATGGAGTGTCTTATAAAAAGAAAACCAAGGTCAGTGCCATTAGATTGCAGAATACCTTCTGATGAGTAATGAAAAAGAAAATTGGAAAGGTAGGGAAGTGATAGTTTATGATAAGCTTTGCATACCAAACAGAAGATTTTATATTTGATTCCAGAGGTAATGGGGAGCTATAATGGTCCTCAGATTCCACCTAATACCACAACACAGAGTAAGGATCATAGTCTTATCTCTTACAGTGAATATCAGTATGTTAACTAGCCTCATACTCATTCTCCTTTAGAATCCCTTTGCTTTATTAGGATCCAACAGAACACCAATATATATTAGTATAAAATGAGTAGACAGTGGCCAATCCAATCATTTATATGGATGGCATTTGCTATTAATGAGAATTATTGTCCATTTGATTTGGTCGCAACATTTCAGGTTGATCCAAATTAAAAAGAAAAGAAAAGCCAGAAATTGTTAGGTCACGTTATTGTTTGACTTTCCAGACACAAGCTTAAAATAGTCTAATTTTGCTTGAGAGTTATTTGATTAAAGGTGTACTTTGTTTGAAATTTTTAGCTTTGTCCAACTAAGAATTAATACAAGCATCATGATATACACTGTTTATGTGAAGTAGAGTTTAAAAATCAACTCACTGATTCTTTTAATAGGAAGCACTAAGAAGCTCACCTTTCTCTCTAAGAGTATTCCCCAAATGGTCTACTTTAGTTTCTTTACTTTTCTTTCTTGAAATGTAACCTTAGAGAAATAAGAATTGATAATTTTTTTCTTCTGGAATTAGGTTAGTTCTAGATAAAATTTCTGCATATTTTCATTATAGGTCAGGTGGTGACAAAAGGAGAAAATAGTGGGATGAGAAGAGAGATACTTGGATTGTAATCTTTTTTTTTTAAAATATCAATCGTGTTTTATTTTTCAAAAACATGTAAAGATTATTTTCACGATTCACTTTTCAAGACTTTGTTTTCCAAATTTTTCTCCTTCCCTCTCTTCATCTCCCCCTCCCCAAGACAGCAAGCACTCTGATATAAGTTAAATATGTGTAATCCTTTTAAACATATTTCTGTATTTGTTATGTTGTACAAGAAAAATCAATCCAAAAGGAAAAAAAACACAAGTAAGAAAATAACAAACATACAAACAGAAAAAAGGCAAAAATATTATGCTTTGGTCCACATTCAGTCTCCATAGTTATCTCTCTGGATGTGGATGACATTTTCCATTTCAAATCTATTGGAATTGCCTTGAATCACTATGTTGTTTAGAAGATCCAAGTCCATTACAATTGATCATCACATAATCTGTGTACAATGCTCTTCTCATTTCTTATAGAACAGAAAAATCCCATTACATTTATAAACCATAATGTTTTCAGCTATTCTCCAACTGATGGGCATCTATTCAATTTCCAGTTGTAATCTTAGGAAAATCACTTAGTCTCTTATTTTGTCTATCTCAAAATGGAAATGTACTGAAATAAACATGTTATAAGAATGAAAGAGATGATAATATGTGGGAAATGATTTGAGGCCATGTGAAAAATAGTGATATTGATCTAAATAATAGTATTGTTTTGATTTTAGTTTTTCAGGAACCCTTTATATGCCTTTCTAAACTTTTATGATGATGCTGATGGAGAATTGCTCAGAAAAGCACCTATCCACATTGACAAATCTGACCCATAAAACTACTGTAAAGCAAATTTAGAGTGGATCTTGTGGGAATGGCACTCAGCAATATTACTATGAGTCAATATGGTTTATTGATACTTACCTGGCAGAAGAGGAAATGGATAAAAAAGACAGCGATTGCATGTGACCTCTCTTACCCTCATTGCCCCACAGGGCAGTCAGTCTACAGGATGGTAGCCCAAGTGAGTGCTGGAATGTGTGCTTCATTTCAAGTTCCAGAGATGATGGATCCCAGATTTACATAGGAACATTCAATCTAGATTAGGAGAAGGAGCATAAGACTGAAAAGGATAAGCAAAGATAATTATAACATTAATAGCAAAATATAATTATTACTGTTTCACAATTACTTAAGCCTCATTCAATGCTTCATCATGATGTAGCAATGACACTGGATTCTCATAAATTATGCCAATAGAATATAAGTGAAAAAGAGTTTGAGTACACTTTGGTGTCTGAGTGCTTACTTTGTTTTTGTCATTTAGGCACCAACCTGCCTAAATTTAGAAAAATATTAATTACCAGGCAATGGATTTTTTCCCCAGCCATATCAGGAATTACTTAAATCACAGGCCATTGAAGCCTTATCATTAAAAAAAAGTCACTATAGAAATACTTTCTCGTTTGATTTTCATAGCAACACAATGAAATAAACATTATTATGCCATTTTGTCATGAGAAAAATGAGGGTCAGAGCTGTTAAATGAGCTGGCCAAAGTCAGTAGTGAAACTGGCATTCCAGTTTCTTTAAGGAAACATACTAAGTTTCATGACTTCATGTCTGGTATTCTATCTACTGTGCCACCTGGCTGCCCTATTAATCTTTGCAGAACTCTTTTTGTTACTAGTCCATGTAGTTCACCCAACTTCCATAGTAGGCACTTTGTCTATATCATGTCTTACGCATTTTGTGTGCCAAGAATCTAACAGAGCCTCTTACAGGAACCTGATAAATTTTTGCTTTGAATGATGATGATTAGGAGGAAGAAGAGGATGTTTTTAATGAATTGGACAACAATTATGTGTCTACATTAATGATTGAATTCCTGAGTCTGAATCTCAGAAAAAACTTTAATTTTGAACCTTTAAGTTAAATCTAAGTGTATGGGCTGATTCTTCTGCTGTTGCATAGAGTGCTTCTGAATTAATGCAGAAAGTAGAGTAATTTAGTAATATGTGGTTGCTTCCCATTCAAGTATAAACAGAAAATCAGGAATCTATTTGTTAAAGTCAAGGCTTAGTTCAGAGTTAAAATTGGGTAAGAACTATTTTACTTGGAGTAGTTTTCTTCTTTGTAATTTAAAATTAAACCTTCAGCCAAAGTGAGTAACTATAATTTGAACAAATTTCAGACTCAACTCCCATCGTTCTAATTCTGCTTTATATTTTGCTGCCTTTATAGTGATTGTTCATTATAGCATCTTTGCTGACAAGGTCAGCCTGCTAAAGCTATTTATTTTTGTAACAATTTTGAGTGCATTATTTACCGCATTTAAACTGCTTTTAGGGAAATTACTGACATGCAGAATTTTAACTCGGGGTTGGTCCATTTTAAAGGACGGGGGAAAAGTCCCCCTCCCTCCCCAACCAAAAGGGATAGTTTTAAAGGAAATTTTTATTTTTAAAGAACCATTTTTAACCAATGAAAATATGTTCAACAATTTATTATTGGCTGCTTTTTTTAGACTTGTTATAATTGACACAAAAATAGAATAATTATAAAATTGGTATATTCAAGAAATTAATTATACATGAAGTATAGAGGTATTAATGAAATAGAAGGAAAGATAGTGATATGTATGTATTTTGGGTCTGAACTTATGATTTCATCAATGTTGGGGGGACTCATAGTGTGGGATTACACCACACTAATGTAACCCTATGATTTTATGGTTTTAGAAAATTGTGTGATAGGCCTAGAGATTTTAAGTGTACATGTTCCCATCATACACGTACTATAAGTCAGAAGTTGCCTTGAACCCAGACTTTCCTAGTGACAAAGCTAGCTCTCTTTTCACATTGCCTCTATTTGTGTATATGTGTCAAGTTTGACTGTTTAATAGACATAAAAAAACAAATACTCCCTGAAGCAATTAAAAATAAGTAGTACACAGAGATGCAGAGGTGCATAGTGAGTTTGAGGAAGTTGCAACATGTTATTAATAACAAACTTCAAAGAACTATTATGAAGGATTTCACAAGGGAATTGTATGACCAAATAGAAGATGAGTGGTTCTGTGATGAGAATCAGAAAAAATGTGGATAGTCAGAGTATTCCATGGACATCCTCATAAATCCAGGAAAGAGTAAAACTCATTGCATATTGAGTCAGATAGTCCCTAGAAGAACTTAGGGGAGGAAATGAATAAGCATAGCAAAGCATGGATTGATAGAGATCTGTATCTTGGGAGGGAATATCTACAACCATGTGATCACAGATCCATATGAATCTTGAATATGTTAAGTATTAAAAAGCAAATTCTCCTGTGCATGAGCAGATCCCACAGCTTTATAATGTAAATTCAACAGTAGGAAGATACTGAGGGAAGATTTTCAACTATATTTAAATAATTTTAGTCAAACAAATTTCTTCTGTTGATGGAAATCATATGCATTTCTCATAGCCCATACAGTTTATTTCCCAGGGAAAATAGAAGTTAGGGAATGTGATGGTTATTTGTGGGTTCCTCTGGTATTTTTTCCATAGATTTTTTCCCCTTTAGACTGTTAACAAGATAAGTTTCATTTCTTCACTATAATTTTTGGTTTATCCTAAATATAGATGCTGGATTTGAGCCATCCTAATTAAACTATGAAGCTCTTTTGTAGTGAGCTCTGATGCAACTGCAATCAATTTCAAGGCTTATACCAGCAGCTTCTGTTGTCTTGTTTTCCTTTTTAGTTTATGAATTTATCCAGTAAGGATAAACTCCAAATGATATTTTCAGCAGCAAATTTGGGATATGTTACTCCTAAAGCTCTTGTTCTTTTATACTTACTAACTTGAAATATACCATAGGAATGGGATTCCCAGTTTGAAAATCTTCCTCTTGGTGAGCATGTCCACATTTTTTTTGCACAAAGAATGATCTCCCTTCTATAAATCAGGAAACTGAGATACCAAGGTTTTGCCTAAGGCTAATAGGGAAATCATGAAAAAAAAAATCTCTCCTTGTTACACACAACTCATGAGATAAATTCTTCCCTTTCTCAAATACAACCACTAAAGATAATGGCTTTTCTCATAGCAGAACAGGAAGGTAAAAATCATATGGAGAATTGTCACAACTACCTGACTGCAAATTTGGATAGCAATAATGAGGAGAATTTTTAAGTTCTTCTTTGTGTGGCACATGCTCAGGTAATTAGGTTCTGCATCTTCCATGAAATGTAAAACTTGTGAAAAACTGAAACTATTGTTTCTTTGCTGAGAAAGAATACTTATACCTTCCTTCTGCTGTTGTCTTCCTTACGGGAAAGTCAGTGCTTTAGCCCATGGTGTGCTATTATTTGAAGCCAGGTTTGCTCAGGCTGCACCTTAGAGCAGAGAATAAAACAGGCAATAAAAGTGCCATAAGAACATTGCAAATCATTTAAAAAAGAAACCCAAAGCCCTTTTGTCTATTTTTGAGTGATTGAGGTAAAGTTTGAGGCTGTTGATTTAAAATGGGATCTTAATTTGTACTCTGTACCCAACTGATAGAATAGAATTTTGGCAAGAAAGCCTTTTTTTTTTTTTTTTTTTGTCTTTGACAAGGTGAGCTGTCTTCAGTGCTACATTTGAAAAGGTAGGTGGGTGGGTGCATATGGTGGGGGAGGAGAGAGCCAAGAAATAGTACTACTATTAGATATTCTGAATTCTAATATTTCAATACTGTGTCCCTAAGGATCCCAAGTGGTGGTGTAATCCTTATAACAAAATTAATTTCAATTTACTTTAGTGTTAAACAAAGATATTGTTCTATTTAGATCTTTGAGTGGTTATAGATATAATAAAAACAGAAATGGGAAGATTAAATGACAAATATGTTATAGAATGCCTAATATAATGAGGGCATAGTGTATTAACAGACCTTATCAGACAATCAGCATCTTTTCATATTGAAGGTGCTAGGAAGTTCTGGGAGAATCATGATGACAGGAAGTACCTTAGAGAGATTGGACATTGGATACCTAGTTCTGATTGACTAACCATGTGATTGAGATGACCCTTTTTTCCATTTGGCCTAGTTAGCTAAAACTGTTGGCATCTTCAAAAAAGGCTGAGTCAGCTCTGGCTGTCTTTTCTTTTAATTGTCTTTATCTGCCTTGTGATGCTGTGATAATTTCTGGTGAGCGATTATGTTGTGAGGGCAAAGGTCTCAAAGCCTTATTCCCTGATTTGGGATCATATGATCCCCAGGAAATGGACCTAAGTTTTTGGTTTTTTCATTTTTATTCTATTTTCTTGGCATAGGGAGTAGAGTCTCTTGTGCTTATGCACAAGCCACAGCTTGTATGGAGTCAGTATCCAGAGAACTATTGCAGTTAGCCCAGAAGTGATACTCTGAGCAAAAAAGGATCATTTAGTACTGTACCTTCATTTGAAAAAACAAGCTGTATCCAGTCACAAATTTGGTGGGACAAATGAGCCTAGTATCCTGGAGACCAATGTGGTTTAAGGGTGAATATGCACCAAATTGGGGGAATTCTTATGATTGTTGTTATTGTGTCTTTGAAGTAACTGCCTCTTGGGAAAAACTAATTGATGTTAAATGAATAAATGGGATTGTGGTGCTAATCACTAACCTCTAACAAATGGAAATAAAAACACCTATAAACTCAGAGTTGAGTAAAACTGCAAGAGGGATGCAGCCTTTCTGGACCTGAGAGAGTAGGATCAGGATAAAACATCACATTGCTTTTTAAATGTTTCTCGTATCTTGAATGGAATCTTGTAAATTAATTCTTAAGTATGTAGTATTATCAGACCATGTCAGACTGTCAAAAATTCTGGCTTAAAAATTAACCTATTTGGTATTGTCTGTCAATCTATCCAATTGTTGTGTAGACTTTTTTAGTTATGTTCTATTCTCTATGACCCCATTTGGGGTTTTCTTGGCACAGATGCTAGAATGATTTGCCATTTTGTTCTTCAGCTCATTTTGGCAGATAAGGAAACTGAGACAAAGTTAAGTAAGTTGCCAAGAATCACACAGCTAGTAAGTGGCTGAGGCCAGATTTGAACTAAGGAAAGTTGAGTCTTCCTGACTTGTAAGCCTGGCACTCTATCTATTGTATTACCCAGTTGCCCTAAATCCAACCTAAATGACTTGAAAATGAAACCTGTTCTCTAAAGAATATTTTATTTTTCCATTTTACACAGAATAGATTGTTCTTGAACAAGTTCTATGGTTATTTTGTCTCATTCTGTTACTAAGAACACATACTATCAGAAAGAGAACCACCACTTAATCAAGAAGTGATTGGAAATAGCAGAATATCATAGTAAATAGAGGTGTTATTTAACAATGAGTTTTATTGATGACTTTTTTTTCTAAATATTAGGGTAATATCCAGATGTGCCATCTTCTCTATCCATTTTTTACCCTTCCTTGTATCTAAAAACCCCCAACAAAACCAAGTTATGCAGTGATTGTGCCTGGTGTAGTATATAACATTCATAGCCCCATCTTTCTAGATCTGGAAGGGATCTTAGAGGACTTTGGTTCTATTCTCCTTCTGTTTTTTTTTTTTAAAAACAAGGAAATCCCAGAGAAATTAAGTGATTTGCTCAAGACCATAAAGATCTTGATATATCCAGGTATCATAATGGTACATCCAGGATCTGAACTCAGGTTGTCTGACTTTTCTCCTGAATCATGATTAATCATTATAATTAATCAATTTAGCTTGCTTTAATTGTTCTATTCATTTATTGTAGGTTTTTATATTATTCCATTTGAACAGCTACGTGGTACATTGGATAGAGTGTTAGGCCTGAAGCTACAAAGATCCATCTTTCTGGGTTCAAATCTGGCCTCAGACATTTACTAGCTTTGTGGTCTTGGGCAAGTCAGATAACCCTGTTTGCCTCAGTTTCCTTATCTATAAAATGGCAAAACGCTTTAGTATCTTTCCCAAGAAAACCTCCAAATGGGGTCATGGAGAGCAGGAAATGAATGAAATGATTCAATCACTACCACCACCACCACCACCACCATCACTAATATTGTTCTATTAGACATGTTTAATTCTTTATGCATCAAATCATCCCATGCTTCTCTGAATATTTTATATTCATTATTTCTTATAGTATAATAGTATTCTAGCACATCATATAATACAATTTGTGAAGTAGAAACGGTTTAGTAATTTTTTTTTGCACAATGTTAAATTGTTATTCAGAACTGTTGGACCAGTTCTTTGCTCCATGATCATTGAATTCATGTGCCTTTCTTCTTATAACATCTCCAATGTCGACTATTTCGATTTTTCATCCTTTTTGACAATGAAGTAAATCTCAGGGTTGTTTTAACTTATTATTTTCCTACTATTAGTGATTTTGAACCATATTTCTTAAGTACATTGGTAGTTTGAAATTTTGAAAACTACTTATTTAAATCTTTTGATCTTTGATTTTCTGAAACATGACTTGTAGAAATATATTTATATCAGCTTCCTATGTGGCTTATTTTGGATATGAGAATTTTATCAAAGAAATTTTAAGCAAACATTTTCCCCACTTAATAGACTTTAACATATTCAGGTGGCATTGATTTTTGTTAATTTTTAAAAAAGTTTTATGTAAGTGAAATTCTATGATTTTATTTATTTTTTTAATCTCTTGTTAGGATGAAAATTTTCTTGTTGCTGTTCAGTCATTTCTCACTATTTGTGACCTCCATCTGACTATCATTTTCTTCTCCAGCTCATTTTTAGGATGAGGAACCATAACTTACAGGATTAAATGACTTGCCTGGGGTCATGACACTAGTAAGCATCTGAGGAACAATTTGAACTCAGGTCTTTCTGACTCCAAGCCTGGTGCTCTATCTACTGTACCACCTAGTAGGCCACTAATTAGACCTCCAGGTCCTATTAAATGAAAAAAAATGGGACTTTGTAGAAAGTGCAAAATTTGAGGATTTAGAAACATATATCATTCAATATAACTCATCTAACTTGAAATTTAGAATTTCTTTCTATTATAAATATATGTAACAAACTGAAGTGGTATTACCAGTATTTTTAATGAGTAAAAATAAGATATTTTCCTGTCAGTACAAGTTTTACAGATATTTAGAAAAATATATTCATCATTACTTTGAAATCACTTTAGTTATTAGACCTTTTAACTTAGCTATATTTAAACATATCATTTTGTTACCTAATGCACCAATAAGGAAAAACATATGTATTATATATATTTACTTTTTACTCAACATTTTATTTACTTAACTATTAATATAATCTTTAGATAATATTTGAATTAATTCTATATCAATAAACAACATAATATGTTAATTAATATATTAAAACATTTTAATATTTGATAGCTATATTTTGGTGTAATTTTTTTCCTTTGTAATCTTACAAATTTTATCACATGCATTTAAAAACATTATTCCAGGGTGAAGCCGAGATGGTGGGGGGCAGACATGACTCCTCTGACCTTCTCTCAAACCAACAGCAGATTAAGCCTCTAAGATGGTTTTAGAGTCAAAGAACCCACAAATATTTGGAGTACAACACACTCCCAGAAGAAGATACTTTGGAAGAACGTTAGAATAGGTCTATTTCAAACGAGCAGGAAGACAGTCTGTTGAGCCCAGACTACTGCACAGGGGATCCTGGGGCAAGGAGCTGGGGCAGGGAGTCAGAGTGTTGCAGCTTCCACACACCTGGGAATCTTCTGTGAGCCTCTTAGGTCACACTGTTCTGGTTGTAAGATCTGGTGATCTAGCAGATTTGCTACAAAAGGCAACTTGCAAACCATTGAGCCCTGGAAGAATGTGGGACCTAGCCTTGATTACCCAGCACTTGGGAATCAATCAGCAGAACTGCCCCAGGACAAACTAAAGCAGCTGTCACTCATTTGCATTAGGAACAGACCTCAAGCCTTGAAAAAATACAACAAAAAAACCTCTTACCACAGACAGCTTTTATGGAGAAAGAGAACAGATCTCAAATCATGATAGTTTTAAAGGAAAATCAACTCCAGGTGAAACCCCAAAGGGAGATATGAGCTGATCCCCTTTTCATAACTCTTTCTTGGAAGATTTCATAAAGGATCTTAAAAGAGAGTTAGAAGAAAAATTGGGAAAGGAAATGAGATCTTTGCAAGAAGGGATGGGAAAAGCATATAACTCCCTATAAAATAGATTTGATGAAATGGAAAAACCACATAACTGCTTACAAAATAAATATGAAAAGGATACCAATTCATTGAAAAACTAAATTTGTGAAATGGAAAAAAAATGAAATGAACAAAACAATTCAATTGGCCAAATACAAAAGGAGCTAAAAAAGGTAACTGAGGAAAATAATTTGTTCAATTAGAAGTTAACAAATAGAAGTGAATGACTCAGTAAGACTTCAAGAATCAGTCAAATAAAAACAAAAAAGAATGAAAAAAATAGAAGAAAATATGAAATACCTCCTAGGAAAAACAAGTAACCTGGAAAATAGGAGAGACAATCTAAGGATTATTGGACTTCCTGAAAGCCATGATGAAAAAAAGAACCTAGACATTATCTTACAGGAAATCATAAAGGAACACTGCCCTGATGTCTTATAATCAGAAGGCAAAATAACCACTGAAAGAATTCATCAATCACCTTCTGAAAGAGACCTCAAAATAAAAACTCCAAGGAATATCATGGCTAAATTTCAGAATTATCACACAAAGGAAAAGATATTGCAAGCAGACAGAAAAAAAAAAAAAAACAATTTAAATACCGAGGAGCCTCAATCAGAGTTACCTAGGACCTAGCAACTTCCACTTTAAAGGATTGAAGGGCCTGGAATCTGATATTCCCAAAGACAAAGGAACTTGGATTACAGCCAAGAATAAACTATTCTGGGCAGGTAGGTGGCGCAGTGGATAGAGCACCAGCCCTGAAATCAGGAGGACCTGAGTTCAAATCTGGTATCAGACACTTAACACTTCCTAGCTGTGTGACCCTGGGCAAGTCAATTAATGCCAATTGCCTCAGCAAAAAAAAAAAAAATAAGCTATCCAGGTAAAATGAGCATTACCTTTCAGGGAA
This sequence comes from Myrmecobius fasciatus, assembly GCA_023553655.1. Classification (NCBI taxonomy): domain Eukaryota; kingdom Metazoa; phylum Chordata; class Mammalia; order Dasyuromorphia; family Myrmecobiidae; genus Myrmecobius; species Myrmecobius fasciatus. Next base: position 176,436 of record JAJPUD010003576.1, on the reverse strand, counting down.
GAAGATGGACATTTAGTGAAATAGGTGAGTTTCATCTATTTCTGATGAAAAGACCTGAACTGAACAAAAAAATTGATCTCCAAACAGAGCTCAAGAGAAACATTAAAAAGATGAAAAGAAAAGAACTCTTGAGAACTGTATTTCTGTTATGGGAACACTTAGAGAGTGTGAATATAATTTGACTTTATTATGATAACATGAAGAAGAAACTTGAGGTGGAAAGGGGATTGTACTGGAAAAAGAGGGAAATGGAGGTAAAATAAGGGAAATTATATCTCATGAAGAGGAAAACAAGCTTTATTATAACTGAGGGAAAGAAGGGAAGGGGGTGACCATTGTGTAAATCTTACTCTTATCAGATTTGGCTCAAAGAGAGAATGTCAGATACATTTGGTTTCACAAAGAAACTTGTTTCACCTTATAGGGAAGTGGGAGGGAAAAGGGGAAAAGAAAGGGAAAGACTAATAGAAGGGGAAAAAAAGGACTAGTAAAGGAAAGGTGTAAGAAAGGGGGAGGGGTTACAAAGGGGAAGGGCTGTTTGAGGAAGGTGGTAATCAGAAGCAAAATACTGGAGGAGAGAAAGGGTAAAGTTTTTATAACTTAGGTTAAATAAGATGGCAGGAAATACAGAATTAGTTATTTTAACTGTCAATGTGAATGGGATGAACTCTCCCATAAAATGGAAATGGATAGAAGACTGGATTAAAAGACAGAATCCTACAATATATTGCTCACAAGAAGCACATTTAAAGCAGAATATACAAAGAGTGAAGATAAATGTCTGGAGCAGAATCTATTATGCTTCCAGTGAAGTAAAAAAAACAAAAACAAAAACAAAAACAAAAAACAGGGTAGCAATCCTGATCTCAGATCAAGAAAAAGCAAAGATAGATGTTATTAAATGAGATGAGGAATAAAACTATATTTTATTAAAGGGTAGCATAGATCCATAAGCATAGGTACCATAAGCAATATCAATACTAGACATATATTCACCAAGTGGCATAGCATCCAAATTCCTAGAGGCTAAATTAAGAGAGATGCAAGAAGAAATAGATAGCAAAATTATACTAATGGGGGGCCTCAAACTTACTCTCTCAGAACTAGATAAATCAAACCACAAAGTTAATAAAAAGAAGTTAAGGAGGTAAAGAGAATATTAGAAAAGTTAGGTGTGCTAGATCTTTGGAGAAAGTTGAATGGAAACAGAAAGGAATTTACATTTTTAAGGTAGTTCATGGAATCTATAAAAAAAATTGACCATGTCTTAGGGCATAAAAACCTCAAAATCATATGCAGAAAGATAGAAATAGTAAATGCATTTTTTTTCAGATCATGATGCAATAAAAATCACCTGCAATATAAGGCCAGGAGAAAATGGACCAAAAATTAATTGAAAATTGAATAATCTAATCCTAAAAAATGAATGGGTGAAACAACAAATCATAAACACAATAACTTCATCCAAGAGAATGACAATGAGACAACATACCAAAATTTGTGGGATGCAGCCAAAGTGGTTATTAAGGGAAATTTTGTATCTCTAAATGCTTACTTCATAAAATAGAGAAAGAGAAGATCAATGAATTGGGCTTACAACTAAAAAATCTAGAAAAAGAACAAATTGAATACCCTCAATTAAATGCTAAATTTGAAATTCTGAAAATAAAAGGCAAGATTAATAAAATTGAAAATAAGAAAACTATTGAATTAATAAATAAAACAAATAGTTGTTTTTATGAAAAACCCAATAAAATAGATAAACCTTTAGTTAATTTGTTTAGAAAAAGGAAAGAAGAAAATCAAATTGTTAGCCTCAAAAATGAAAAGGGAATACTTTCTACCAATGAAGAGGAAATTAGAACAACAATTAGGAGTTATTTTGCCCAACTATATGCCAATAAATTTGATAATCTAAGTGAAATGGAAAAATATCTGCAAAAATATAGATTACCCAGGTTAACAGAAGAGGTAATAAAATATTTAAATTGTCCCATTTTATAAAAAGAAATAGAAAAAGCTATTAATCAACTCCCTAAGAAAAAAATCTCCAGGACCAGAAGGATTTCCATGTGAATTCTACCAAACATTTGAAGTGCAATGAATTCCAATACTATATAAACTATTTGAAAAAACAGGAAAAGAAAGGGTCCTACCAAATTCCTTTTATGACACAAATACATTGCTGATAGCTAAACCAGGTAGGGAGGAAACAGAGAAAGAAAATTATAGACCGATTTCCCTAATGTATATTGATGCAAAAATCTTAAATAATAAAAAGATTACAGAAAGTCATCCCCAGGATAATACACTATGACCAAGTAGAATTTATACCCAGAATGCAAGGCTAATTCAATATTAGAAAAATTATTAGCATAACTGACTATATCAATAATCAAACTAACAAAAATCATATGACTATCTCAATAAATGCAGAAAAAAGCATTTGATAAAATCCAACATCCATTCCTATTAAAATACTAGAGAATATAGGAATAAATGGACTTTTCCTCAAAATGATTAGTAACATTTATTTAAAACCATCAGCAAACATTATACATAATGGGGACAGACTAGAAGCATTGCCAATAAGATCAGGAGTGAAAGAAGGCTGCCCACTATCAACATTACTATTCAACATTGTATTAGAAATGTTATCTTTGGCAATAAGAGAAGAAAAAGAGATTAAAGGAATTAGAGTAGGTAATGAAGAAACCAAATTATCACTCTTTGCAGATGATATGATGGTATACTTAGAGAACCAGAGGTAATAAACTAAAAAAAAAACTATTAGAAACAATTTACAACTTCAGCAAAGTTGCAGGATACAAAATAAATCCACATAAATCATCAGCATTTTTATATATTACCAATGAAATCCAGCAAAGAGATACAAAAAGAAATTCCATTCAAAATAATTATTGATAGTATAAAATATTTGGGAATCTGCCAAGGGAAAGTCAGGAACTATATGAACACAACTACAAAACATTTTCCACACAAATAAAGTCAGAGCTAATCAGTTGGAAAAATATCAAGTGCTCATGGGTAGGCCAAGGGAATATAATATAAATGACAATACTAATTAAATTAATCTACTTATTTGGTGCTATATCAATCAAAGTCCCAAGAAATTATTTTACAGACCTAGAAAAATAATAGCAAAATTCATCTGGAAGAACAAAAGGTCAAGAATTTCAAGGGAATTAATGAAAAAAATGCCAATGAAGGAGCTGTGCCAGATGTAAAATTACAACCAGATGTAAAGCAGTGTTCATCAAAACCATTTGGTACTGGCTAAGAAATAGTGTAGTTGATCAGTGGAATAGGGTAGGATCACAGGACAAAATAGTCAATACCTACAGCTGTCTAGTGTTTGACAAACCCAAAGACCCCAGCCCTTGGGATAAGAACTCACTATTTGAGAAAAACTGCTGGGAAAATTGGAAATTAGTATGGAAGAAACTTGGCATTGACCCAAACCTAACTCCACATATTAAGGTAAGGTCAAAATGGGTTCATGATTTAGAGGTAAAGCGTGATTATAAGAAAATTAGAAGAACATAGGATCTGTGGACAAGGAAGGGATTTGTGTCCAAAGAAGAATTGGGACTCATAATTGAGCACCAAAGAGATAATTTTGATTATATTAAGCTAAAAAGTTTTATACAAACAAAACTGATGCAGACAAGATTAGAAAAGAAGAAATAAATTTAATGGCTCTGATAAAGTCCTCATTTCCAAAATATATAGAGAATTGACTCAAATTTATAAGAATTCAAGCAATTCTCCAATTGATAAATGATCAGAGGATATGAACAGTCAATTTTCAGATGAAGAATTTGAAACTATCTCTAGTCATACAAAAAGGTGCTCTAAATCACTATAGATTAGAGAAACGCAAATTAAGACAACTCTGACATACCCCTACACACTTCTCAGATTGGCTAAGATGACAGGAAAAGATAATGATGAATGTTGGAGGAGATATAGAAAAACTGGGATACTTATACATTGTTGAGGGACTATGAATGGATCCAGCCATTCTGGAGAGCAATTTGAAATTATGTTCAAAACATTATCAAGCTGTGCATACCAAAGAAATCTTAAAGGAGGGAAAGGGCCCCACCTGTGCAAGAATGTTTGTGGCAGCCCTTTTTGTAGTGGCAAGAAACTGGAAATTGAATGGAAGCCCATCAATTGGAGAGTGGCTGAATAAATTATGGTATATGAATGTCATGGAATATTATTGTTCTGTAAGAAACAATCATTAGGATGATTTTTAGAAAGGACTGGAGAGACTTACATGAACTGATGCTAAGTGAAATGAGCAGAACCAGGAGATCATTGTACACAGCAACAACAATATTATGTGACGATCAATTCTGAAGAATGTGACTCTTTCCAGCAATGAGATGATTGAGGCCAATTTTAATGATCTCGTAATGAAAAGAGCCATCTACACTCACTTAGAGAGTGGAATGTAGGAAATGTGGATCATAATATAAAATTCTCACTCTTTTTTTGGTGTTTGCATTTTGTTTTCTTATTCTTTTTCTTTCCTTTTTGATCTGATCTTTCTTGTGCAGCAAGATAATTGTACAAACATGTTTACATATATTGGATTTAATATATATTTTAACATGTATAACATATATTGGATCACTTGCCATCTAGGGGAAGGGGAAGAAGGACGGAAGGGAAAATTTGGAACACAAAGCTATGTAAAGATCAAGGTTGAAAAATTATCCATGCATATGTGTTGAAAATAAAAACTTAAAAAAAACCCAAACAAAAAAAATCCATTATTCCAAGAAGGGGTTTATAAACTTTAAGAGGCAGCTTTAGAACCTCTAAACTAGAAGACTCAGTTATGGAAACAAAATGACTTTTTGCAATGTTTATTATGTTTAGGGCACCGTATAATATTACAAATTGTCATTATTTCTTTCAGCAAGCTTATAATTTAGTCAAGGATTTGTTCTATATACATGTACAACAATTGCACTATTTCATGGAAAAAATGTGATAGGGGCCATAAGTGAAATATTAATACAGTTCAAGAGGAGAAATATCAATACAGTGCTATATTCTCGGTAAGTACATTTTGCTTTAATTTCTTTTCATATTACTCATGTTATTAAAAAAGCAAGAAAATTAAAGTGAAAAAATAAATTATTCTTCAATTAATGTCCTGAGTTCATCATCAGTTCTTTCTCTGAGTGTGGATATCATTTTTTTCATCAGCAGTCCCTCAGAATTTTCTTGTATCATTGTATGGATCATAATAACTAAGTCTTTTACAATTAATCATTGCCTTGTTGTTGTTACTGTGTACAATGATTTCCTGATTCTGCTCACTTTACGCAGCTGCAATTTATATAGGTTTTCCCTGTTATTTATGAAACCATTCTCCTTGTTTTCTCCTTGTGTAATATGTAATAATATGTTACAAGTTATCCAGTATTCTCCAATTGATGGGCATCTCCCCAATTTCTGCTTCTTTGCCACTACAGAAGAACTGCTATAAATATTTTGGTATATATGAATCCTTTTCTTTTGTTTTTTCCCCCTTGGGATACAGACTAGAAGTAGTATTGCTTTCTCCAAGTATATTAACAATTTTGTAGGCCTTTGGGCACAATTCCTAATTGTTCTTCAGAATGATTTGATCAATTCACAACTCCATCAATAATGCTTTAATATCTCCATTTTTCCACACTTCTACAGCAATTGCCATTTTCCTTTATTTTCATGTTAGCCATTCTAATAGTTGTGAAGTGGTATCCCAGAGTTTTTTAAATTTATGTTTCTCTAATCAATTGTGATTTAGAATATTTTTTCTTATGTCTATGGCTAACTTTGATTTCTTCTTCTGACACTGCCTCTTCATACTACCTTACTTTTCAGAAAATGAGTGAGAAATTATTTTGGCAGATGGGAGTGAAAGTCAAAGATGGCTTTATGATAGGAGTAGCATTTGCTCTGGGCCTTAAAAAGATGGGTAGAATTTTGACAGAAATGGAGGTGGGGTGAGAAGTGTTTTCCAGGAGTGGGATCAAAGGCACAGAATGATCTCTTATGGTCTTTAAGTTCTTTTTTAGTTTTAAGAATCTATGAGTTTACTTCTACACCATAATTGAGAGGCTACATGGAATCCTTTTGTTTACATAGAACAAATTAATGAATATGTAAGAATTAATTGCTATTATTTATGTCACATGAAACAGATTTAATCTAATATTTCAAGTATTTATTTGTGACAGACTATTCTGATAGACTGTAATGATATTATACTCATATGATATAAGATGACAGAATAACTACAGATGCAATATGCTAGTTTCTCATTTTGTGTGATAAAAGATGAATATTGACAGCAACTACTAAAAGATAGACAGAAGGCCTCTCAGAGCCTCCTCTGAATGAAGTGCAGATATGCCTGGAAAAAATCTTTCTGCTTTTACAATCAGTTAAGAGGTCAAGTATAGGCAATATATGCATTTCATCTGTTAAAAATGCTTTAAGAGAAAAGATGTAGGTCCACGTAGGCCAGAGGAGTTAAAAAAGGTTATGTAGTTGGAAATATATGAAGGTTGGATTCACACAATTATTGATTGATTTTAGACAGTTGGAATAAAGTCATTTTCACTCATTGAAAATCAGTTGCCCCACTTTGTGTATACATTTTTTTCCTATGCATGTGCCCATCACCTGTCATCTGACTATATTTTACTATATATGTAACCCTCCATGCATATATTCTGACCCTGTATATGTATCCTTCTGTGTATATTCCCTAGGATTGTTTTTTCTCCCCACTGATGGCATGTGCATTTTGTAGGGAAGTGTATTTCTATTGCTACCTAATTAATGAAATAGGTATCTATTTGGATATCTTTTGGATATCTTTTCTTTTGAACTAATCATGGTCTTAGGCTGAATGGAAAAAAGCAAAAACCACAGTGTCTTTGTCAATAAATGCAGATGAACTCACAGGGTACCCTGAATCTTAGGTAGCTTTTGTGGTGATTCATGTTTGAAAGGTTATTTGACCCAGGTGCTTTGTTATCCATAGACAAATAATTATAAAAGTGTTAACAAAAACAATTAAAATAGTAGAAGATTCAATGAAAAAATTAGCCAAGTGCATAATAGAATAGTAGAAAGAGTCAGAAGTAAACTTGGGGTTGAGGTGTCAAGGCCACTCTAGATTTTGCCATTAGCAAATTATTTAATCTTAGAAGAGTTACTTTGCTATTCCTATTAGAAAGAGTCTGGATTCCTATTTAACTGGTACAGGGAATTCCTAGGAAAGGAAATTTCATCATTGTAGGAGGGTGGCTTTCCTATAATTTATAATTTATTGAATTACTTAGAGCACTGTGAAGTAAATGAGTTGTCTAGGGTCATACAGCTACTATGTGTGATAAATATGAACACAAGTCTTTCACCTTTTCTGTCCCTGTCTTTGTATCCATTATCTTTGTCTCTTTACTTTTTCTTTTTACCTCCTACTCTTTCTGAAGATGTGTTCCTCTAGTAATATCAATAAATACTTCATAAGTATCTAAGTAATACAATAATAATGTGCATTTAAGCAATTCAGTAATATTCAGTGGCTTCCTTTACCTCAACTCAGGCTTAAATGGTTTTTACAATTCTTATGTATATAATTTTTCAAAAAAATTTACATCTATTTAATATTAATTTCTTTATTTTTTCATTAATGCAATGGGATGCTTTTTAAAGTATTTGTTACCTCATTGTTTTAATGAGAAAGTCAGTGCTATGCAAGTCATATATCCACAAAACCATAAAAAACTTAAGATTTTTATATATTACCAAGATATCTTGAATAAGCAAAAACATTGCATTTTGTATTCAGTCAAATACAAGGCCGTTACTATGTAATTATCAAGTAATGGAATAAACAATGTTTGTCATACCAGAAACACAAATTTGGCATGTTGCATAGAATAATATAAATGATATGAATAATCTTAAAATAAACAGAAACATATTTGAAGTGGGGCTGATAAAAGCACATTGTTTTTTTTCAGCCTTGTTCTGGAGTTAGCTAATACTAGAACCTTTTTGTACCTTATATACATAGGTAATTAACCTTATGTTCATTTCTTCCCCTATGTTTAGATCATAAAATGGGAATGGGTAGTATGGAAACAGAAAATATGTTCGTAGTGGATAGTACTATTTAAAGAACTTGGGCCCTAGAAACTACATGGGGAATGTAATTAAAAAATTCAAGTTTACATGTTTTTGTGAACATGGGCACTCCCTTCACAGATAGCTCTCTTTTTTGAACCCCAGTAAAGAATATTTATGGGCCACTCTGCCCCTCTTCCCCACCTTTTTTGATCTTTTTTTATATAACGAAACTTCCAGTCTCTATGTGGAGGTTAAATGACATGTTTTTACATTTAGTTGATGCATTTAATGTTATATATTAATTAAGATATTTATCCTTAGGCTACTACATGATTTTAACTAAATGAGAGAGATTTTGACTTTCTTTATAGTATGGCTGAATTTAGCTGCACTTGTTCTGTTCTCATAAAGATAAGATGCAGTTCTCATTGCCATGACTGGACTCTGAGGACTTTTAATAGAGCCCAGTGGCTCCTTCAATAATTTTAGCATAATTTACTAAGTAATGCAACAATTAGTGAAAAGATAGAAACAGCTTACTAAATTTTCTTGGATAATTCTAAAAATTTTTTCAGAACATTTGGGACTATTTATAGTTTACTCAACAGGAACTTTTGGTGGTGCCAGCTTTTAGATAATAAAAACTCTAACAAGGGCTAAGATCTCATCTTAAAGTTAGGAAAGGTCACTCTCCAGTGTGTCTTCCAGAGATATTCCACAACCTCATGCCATTGGACACAACCACACATATTTATGAAAAATAGGATTAGACTGGTCCAGTCAGTCTTTTAACAGAATAAAAGAACAAAATTAGGAATAGGTTCCATTTGCACCCCTGTGAAATAAGGCAGAGGTTGGGGTAACAAATAATTCTTCCCTGTTTTCCTCTTCTCAATATTCTAGCCACTTGAAAGTCCAGGACAAAACTGGCAATTATAACTCAACACATGTCCCTTTAGTTTTCAACTCTCAGACACTCCCTTGAAGGCGTGAGTTAGACGAAAGGAACTGAAGATGTTGTTCCTACTAGTTATAACTGTTGTGCTGTTATTTTTCCACATAATGGGTGAAAACCCTGTCACATCTTCTTCTTATGTGGCCTCTTCTCTCTTTCAAAAGAAACTTCTATCTTTCCCTTTAGGGGCAAAAATAGCTCTTGAGACTTAATCTTATGTTGGCTTCCTCTATTCCCATATTGGGGGGAAATATAACGTGTTTTTTTTAACTGATTTAGGAATTAGCTTACTTGGTCTTGTGAAAGTCAATTGTTAAATTTTCAATGTGAGCATTTATACCAGGAAATTGGTGAGTGTTAAACATTATGGCTTAGTTTATTGTTTTATTAATTATATAGACTTAAGAAAACAATTGAGCAAGTGTTACAAATATAGATTAAACTTAAAAGTATATCACCTGTATATTTTCAGAGATGTGATAGTTAAACATTTACCAACATACTTCTGTTAGACTCCTTTCATTGTGGCCAGCCTATGCCACATATAAAGTAAATGTGTGTGTTTATATCTATTTATCTATCTATGTATCTATATACATATAGATAGATAGATAGATAGATATGTCTGTGCACACACAAACATATATATATATATATCAATCTCTCTACATAAATTTATGCAAACATTTGCATACAAAAATAGATATCACATAAAGATAAGGTGATTAATAAAAGGCACTTACAACTACAGAGGGGAAATCTGGAAAGATCTCATGTAGAAGGTAGCATTTGTGCTGAACTTTGGAAGAAACTACATTCCAGGCATGAGGGGCAGCCTGTGTAAAGATCCACAGATGTATAAAGAAGACCAAGTTGGCCAGTTTGGTTGCATTGTAGTGTATGTAACAACAATAATGTACAATAAGCCTGGAAGTTTAGGTAGAGGTCAGATTTTGAAAGGATTTTAACATCAAACAGAAGAGTTTTTATATGATTTTGGGGCAACTGGAAGTCACTGGGGTTTATTGAATAGAGACATGAAGTGGCCAGATTTGTGTATTAGTAAAATCACTTTGGTAGTAATGTGCTGGGTAAATTAGAAAGGAGAGAAATTTGAAGGATAGGGAACAATTAGGAGGTAATTGGAATAGTGTGATTGGAGAAAATGTCTGCAGGACATGAGATAGAGGGAGAAACATCAAGATTTGTCAACTGAAGGAATGTGGAAGGATATAAATGAGAAATTAAGGTAGATACTATGCTTATGAATCATTCTGATTCATGACAATATCAATTTTTGGCTAACCAATCAGACAAGATTGGTCTACATGATAAGAATCAGAAAAAATAGATATTTCTAATTATTTTTTGTTGTACTATTGGAGATATCATTGCCGATCAGGTTGTATATTTGTATCAATCATGATCAGTTTATTTTTGTGTATGTGTATTTCTGCCACTGAACATGTAGATAAGGAGTTCTTAACAAGGATCTAATGAATTAAAAATGATAACCATATTTTCACATAATTTCTTTCTTATGTAACCCTATGTATTTTATTTTATGCATTTAAAACCATTATTCTGAGAAAAGGTGTATAGGTTTCATCAGACTACCAAAGGCATCCATGATATAGAAAATATTATAAACTCTTGATGTAGAACAAGTGGTACTCTATGATACCATTACCAAATATGACAAATGAGATTGTTTTGTGTGATATTAACTCTGGTAAACAAAATTACTTTTTTACCAATGTGGAAATTTATGAAATATAAATAGAAGTAAATTAGTCATAAAAACTATATTGTCTTTGGAAAATATCACTGAAGCCCAGAAAAGAGAGAGCAGCAGTCTACACAATGCTCTCGGTCTCAATTCAGGGAGGACAGTAACTAAAGTGTTTGGCTTGTGGTCAGGAAGACCTAAGCTCAAATCTGTTTTTGAACACTTACTAGTTTTATGACCCTGTCAAGTTACTATCTGCCTCAGTTTCCTTAAGTGCAAAATGGGGATAATATTAGTGTCTGCCTCCTATGGTAGTTGCAGGCACTTAAATGTTTGATCTGTTCCTTTTCTTCCTTCTAAATAAGAGTAGAAAATTAAGTTCTCTGAGTTCTTATTGTATTTTATTATGGAGGGAATTTTACCATTTTTCTAATTCAGAATCCATGGTCTTGTTAAAATTTTTGCATCCCTTTTCACCCCCCACCTTTTTTTTTTAAAGTATTTTGACTCTGCAAAAGTCAAATTTACCATAAAAATTCATTTCAATTCTGTACAGAAATTAAGAATTGGAAGGAAGTTCCAGAAGAATCTAGACTACGTCATAGTTAAATCAATATCCCAGCTGAGACATCCCTGGCATGAGTAAGTGTTTTGGTGAATTACCAGAAGTGTTAAGATTCTACCCTAGGTCTCCAGTTCATGAGCTCAGATATTATCAAGCATAAGAAGAAACAAAGCTAATCAGGTCCACATTCCTTTTTTTCCCCTTTACATTTCCCCCTTTACATAAAATGATAAGTGAATTTAAAGCTATGCTTTGTCTTTAAATATCTACTAAATATAGATGAATTGTTGAATATATATTCATTCTTAGACTCATTTGAAAGCAAGTATTTATAAGACTTTTCTATTATAATCTTGTTTTAATATATCAACTGAAAAGAATTCATAACATGCAACTTGGAATGTGGTATTGATGAAGGAATTCAAAATTAATTCGCTGATTCTATTAAAAGTTTCTTGAAAATAATTTTGACAATAAAAATATTATCTTTGTCACATTTTAATAGAGCTTTAATGATAAAAAAGTCATATAAACTTTCAAAAAGTTTTTATTAATGTATCATTTAGTTTCTTTTACACAATACCTTGTGACAAAAAATATGAATAATTCTTCTATATCCAAACCTGACAATGTGCCAGAAATGCTATTAATAAACATTTATGAACAACTTATCAAGTTTGATGATTGATTCTAGACCCCAGGAAAACAAAATTACAAATTTCTCTGTTCTCAATGAGTTTGTCTTCTATCAGGTATATCTCTGTGTATGTCTATATCAACATTTATATATTTCTTTTTTGTGTTAACCTTCACCCAACTCTGACCTGCGGTCCCAAGAAGCTATAGCATATGTAGCAACTACACCTTAGTAAAAATGTCTTGCCAGATGGACTTAACAAGGTTGATCACATCTGTTGGGGAAATAGAAGGATATCTATCCCAAGTGTTTAAAGATTTGTCCAAGTAGAATGGGTGGATGAGAATTTGTTTCAAAGGCCTTGAAGGTATCAGAAATAGGAGTTTCAGAGGGCCTAAACTTGGTCAAGCACTGAAGATGCCAAAGTTATCCACTGTATCATGGGGCATTGCCAATCACCTTGGCTTTTTGTCTTTTCAATGGACTTGAAGACTGTGGAAGAGAGTGTGAGGCTTTGTACAACTCTGTCTCACTTAAATCTAATTCATAGGCAAGTCAAGACATCTCCCTGTGATGTTATAGGTCCTTATTGAAAGGACTTATAAAACCAAGGGCAAAGAACAACATAGTCTCATATACATACATACATATGCACATTATGTTCAATGAAAGACAATATGCAGAGTATTAATAGCTTGGAAGAACAGGAAAAGCCTTATATTGGAAGTAGTATTGGAAATGAACTTTGAAGGAAAAGAAGGATTTCTTAATGTTGGAAGTGAGGAGGGAGTGTATTGGAATATTTATGGCAGCTTGCGCAAGAGAAGGGAGAGGTAATACTGTATTTGAGAAACATTAAGAAAACTAGTTTGATTGGAATCAGGAATGTTGTCAAAAGAAATAGACCCAGAAAGGTTTTCTTTTGGTTGATTTTTTTTTTTTATTGTTTCACATTGAGATGTCTTTCTAGGAAAGGAGCTGAAAATTTGTTTCTCTAGACATCTCTAATTTAATAAGCATGCATTAAGTACTAGCATATATATGGTACATTTATCTTGGATGACTTAGACCAAATACTGCTTAATTTCACAAATTTTCCCAGCCATGATTTTATGAGCTGAAGGAAATTTTTCTATTCTTCTGTCTCTCCCTGCCTTCTCCCTTTTCCTTCTTTCTTTACTTATTTCTTCCCTTTTCTCTTCTCTTTCTTCTCTGTCTCCCTTTTCTCCTGTCCTTCCCTACAACCTTTTCCTTACTACCTTTTCTCCTGTTCCCCTTACAGCTGTTCTTTCCCTTCCTTCCTTCCTTCCTTCCTTCCTTCCTTCCTTCCTTCCTT
>JAJPUD010003576.1:126957-147793 GCA_023553655.1 Myrmecobius fasciatus | reverse complement strand
TTTAGATTCTTTTTTTCATCATGGCTTTCAGGAAGTCCAATAATTCTAAGATTGTCTCTCCTAGATCTATTTTCCAAGTCAGTTGTTTTTCCTAGGAGATATTTCATATTTTCTTCTATTTTTTCATTTTTTTGTTTTTGTTTGACTGATTTTTGAAGTCTTATTGAGTCATTCACTTGCATTTGTTCAATTCTTATTTTTAAAGTGTTGTTTTCTTCAGTTACCTTTTTAAACTCCTTTTGTAACTGGCCAATTTGTTCATTGCATTCTTTTTCCACTTCACTAATTTTATTTTTCAGTGCATTATTGTCTATTTCCAATTCACCAATTTTGTTTTTCAGTAAATTGGTGTCTTTATCATATCTCTTTTGGAGGGCTTCTTGCACTGATCTCAATTTATTTTCCCATTTGTCGTCCAGCTCCCTTTTGAGATTCTTTATGCAATCTTCCAGAAAGGCCTTTTGAAAAGGGGACCAGTGATGGTCCTTAATAACTTCCTCTGGAATTTTGTCTAAAGGAACCTCAGGATCTGGGGTCTGCCCTTCTTTCTCTTGATAGAAGTTGTCTATGGTGAGAGCTCTCTTCTGCTTCTTACTCATTTTTTTTTTTTTTAGAAAGCTTTGGGATCTGTTTAAGGCTAGAGAAGTGGCAGCTGTGGTAGTTTGCCCTGGGGCAATTCTGCTAATTAACTTAAGGTGCTGGGCTGGTGGGGGCTATGACTGTGCCCGAATTACTCCTTAAAAAAAGTCAAACCTGCCTCCAGAACAGCTGCCTCCAATCAGGGCAGATTGTCTGGAGTTCCTCAGATAAACTCCAGGTGTTTGGAGTTTGGAGTTTCTGCCAGGCTGAGCTGAGTCCCACCCTCACTTTTGGGCTGCACCGAGTAAAGAGTTTAACCCTCTGCCTGAGTTAAACCGACCTGATATGAAGTTCTTCATAGATAGATATCTGCAAGATACTTGTCCAAATATTTCTGGATTTGTTGACCTAAACATCAGTTCAGAGGCTTATTTTATTGTTGATTTGAGAGAAGATCGGAGGAGGACACAGAGAGTCACATTTTCACTCTGCTATCTTGGCTCCGCCCCTTGAAAAATGGATTTTAATAAAAATAATTCCTGATGAAAAAGCAAGAACTGAGTAGAAGCTTTGAAATGCAAAGAGTAAAAGAAAAATCTGGGAAATGTAAACACTTTTGATCAATTGGAAAGTCTTATATGGTTGTTAACTTATTTACATTATAATGGAGGAGGAGGTAATAAGAATTTTCTAAGAACTTTTGTATACTATGCTCTCATTTGATGATTTTAGGTGAAGGAAGGGATGTAAAAAGAGGAAGTATATTGATAAAGGAAGGAAGAAAAAGTAGGAGCATAATTTTATCACATAATAGAGGAGCATTGGGAAAAAAAGGAATAAGCATCTAATGAATCTCACTTTCATATGAAGCATAGAGAGGAAGGATATACAAGCTCTCCTGAATGAGTTTGAAATAGAAATATTTTGTACTCCACAGAGAAATAATGGGGGGAAGAGGAGAGAGACAGTGAGATAGAGACAGAGGGAGAGAGGGAGAGAGGGGAGAGAGAAAGAGAGAGAGAGAGAGAGAGAGAGAGAGAGAGAGAGAGAGAGAGAGAAACAGAAATAGAGGGAGAGAGGGAGAAAAGAAGTTCAAGGAAAGGTGGCAGAGTGGGTGAGGATATAGTCAGTGTTCCTTAAAGAGACCTTTGAAGAGTTAGATGTTATAGATCCCTGTTAATTATTTAATGGTAATAAAAAGGAATTTATGTATTTCTCATTTATTTCTCACTCCAACCTGTCTTTCCATACTCATTGTACATTATTCCTTTTTTCCCTCACTCTTTATCCATCCCACTCCATCTTCTCTCTATGTACCTCTCATGCTTAGAATTCATTTTTTCCATCTCTCTCATATAGAATCCATTTTCCTTATATAAAACTTTTAACTTTAGTGAAGCATACCTCTCTTCTTGTAATAGAGATATGGTAGATTATAGGTATGGCAGGGGCTAGCTGCTATTAGGAGGTATATGATTTGTTTTGCCTAGCTGTAGCCCTTGATTAAAAAGAGTTTGTGTTGGAGGGTCAGGAAGCATTAGGAATTGACAGTGATATGGATGGGAAAAAAGAGAATCAAAACATTTATTTGAAAAGTACTTCTCTCTCTGTCTCTGTCTTTCTTATCTCTGTCTTTTTCTGTCTCTGCCTCTGTCTCTGTCTCTGTCTCTGCCTCTGTCTGTCTCTCTGTCTCTATGTCTGTGTCTGTGTCTGTCTGTTTGTCTCTAGTGTATGTGCACGTGTGTGTGTTTGCAATCACTCATATATCATCTTTTCATACAAAAATATATTGATAGTTCCCATTTTTTTTGAAAACTGACCATTTATATCCTTTGACAACTTCTCTGTTGGGAATCGAGATGCTGGCAATATTCTTATCTATCTATCTATCAATTCTCTTTGTCTTTGACATTAGGTCTTTATCAGAGATATTTACTGGAAAACTTTTTTTCAAATTAGGAGCATATATAGGCACATATATGTATAAGTGTGTGCATACACATGCATATATACACATTATTACTGTTCTTTATCCTTCATTTTTGAAGAGGACCATGACATCAGGGAACTAATGCCATTACATGCTAGTGAATTGGATTTAAATGAGGGAGGGCTGTGCAAAAGTCACCTGCTTCACTTTCCCCTTCAGAACCATTTGGGTTCAGTGGCCAGATATAGATCAGCACAACTAGAGATGGCCCACTATCCAAACAAGGTTTCAGCAATCAAAATTTACATTCCTTTGGCCAGGGCACTCACAAAGGGAAGGAAAAGAAAAGAAATGAAAATATAAGAGCTGTGATGCCCAATGGGCCAGATCCAGTTGGGTTCCCCAGTTGAGTATCTCCTGCTCCTATTCACAGATGTTGTTATTTGTCCTTCTTTCTGGAAGAGGATCATTACATCAGGGAGGTGATGCTATGCCAAAAAAGTGAATTGGATTTAAGTGAGGGAAGACTGTGCAAATTCTTCAGTCTCACTTGCTCCTCTGCAGTCATCTGTGTCCAAGGTAAAGATCCAGATAACTGGAGATGGCCCTAGATGCATCACATTTAGACCATGGCCTGTTAAACTAAGGTCTTTAAAAGGTCTCCTATACACAAATATACATATACATATGCACAATACACACACATACACACACACACATAAACCCATGTGGGTGCATTTTTTTGAGCTACCTGCTTAATAAAGGTATCACTGAGTTAACTGAATAATGTCAAATTGTTTTTCAATTTTTTTTGGTGTCTTTCGTAACTTTACCAGTAGTGCCTTAGGATGCTTGTCTTTCAGGAGCATCATTAAGACTTGGATAATAAAATCTCTAAAATTTATTTTTAGTTTTGTACTTTAAGTTATCAGAATCAACCTGTGTCTAAAGTATCATAATATTCAGATCAGATTTAACATATAGGTAGAAGATAACATCATTTGGTATCAACAAGTTTGCCATGATCACAATTATATAATTGTTCTTTGGGAGTGAAGATATTTTTCGTGCAAATAACAATAAGGATTCTTAAAAAAATTCAAATAAAATTTTTAGTTCAGTCCTAGGCTAGGAAAGTAATATGGAAAACTGTTAATTCATCTCCAAAATGCAAAATTGGTATTTTATATGAAACAATAACAATGATTTCTATAAATTGTTAAATCTTTGCATAAAACTGTTATAAGAATTTACATTTTCCTTCATCTATTTCTCATCTTCCCCATCTCACAATTAATATTTAGCTTGAAATATGATTTGTTTTAATTAATTGTCTTTGTTCTAATAATTGGCAATGACTTGATTATTGTAAAGAATATTTCCCTAATATATTAAAATGCAATAAATTTATTTGTGATATTTCATTGATATCTTATTCATCACAAAATTAAGATCGTTCCATTTTCTTTAAAGAAAGCATTCACAATACACAGATATGATGTTTTATGTAATCTACAATTCTTCTGCATCTCTCATTCCTTACTTCTAAATCATATTTTCCAGCATATTTTTCGCTGTCCTTTCTTTCCTATTCCTAAATTTGCATTGAAACCACCAAGTGGTAAATAAAAATTTTGATTTAATTTACAGGGTCTGATAAAGATGTTCATAATTTTTCATAATATTTTGGTTCATTAGTTACTGTTAGCAATTTATATTTTTAAGCAAGTGACTTGGGGATCAGAGGTTAAGTGACTTGTCCTAAGTAATATATCTATTATGTTTTAGAGGTAGAATTTGAATCAAGTTTTCCCAGTTTCCAGGTGGGCCCTTAACATATGCCATTGGCCCTACTATCTTTTTATTCTCTAGACTAAAAGTAGATGTCATTACATTTCTACAAACCTTGCTGTTGATGCTGTGAGGTTGAGAAGAATGGGAATGGGAATCTTTGTCTTTATTCTAATTCTAATTCATCAGTGAGAATAAAAATAGTGAAAATAAAATAACAATAATAAAAGAATTGGTATGCCTTTACACATGTCCTATTAAGGTATAAATGGCAGAATGTAAGCATTTAATGAATCCCTATTTGATTCTAGGGAATCAGATTCAGTTTGTAGAATTAGGCATATATTTGAGGTCAGAGCAGATAAATGTGAAAAGGTCAGGGAGTCTGGCTACCCTGTAAGAATTAGGTATTAAAAATCAGCAGGAAACCGAGTTACATCTAAAGAATCAAATAATAGCTTGCAGAATTGGATAGGCCTCAAAGATCAAAGAAAGAGAACTCCAGAGTCCAAAGGGTCAGGTGGCTCAAAGCAGCATCACTCAAAAGGCAATGAGAACAGAGCTTGTGTTAAGGGCAGAGAGTAACTGGGTGGGGGTGGTCTTGGCCCAGGAGTATATAATTATTACCAGAATTATGCCCTTCTCTTGATTAGGGCAGGAACAAAGTGCTGAGGATTTGAGTGGGGATTTCCTGTGCAATTTGTATTTGAGAAAGTGTTTGTTCATTTATGTAGCCACTCGGTCATCTCTAACTTCTCAAAATAACAACCACACAGTATTATGTAACTTTTTAAAAATCTAAACCCTTTTTGATCCTGTTTATATTTATAAGCAAAGTATCCTTTTCCTCCTGCCCTAATATACAATTAATGAAGTATAATTACTAGGTTAGATTTTTCAAAACGAGAATGTGATTGTTAAGGCAGTCCAGAGTCACTGAATATTTCAATAGCTTACATATAACTTCTTTATTCATCTTCCCCTGAACCAAGAAGGTTTGTATGAAAATTTGTATAAACATTCTATTTTATGTGGCAATTTAAGAAAGCATTGCGCTCTCTCTCTCTCTCTCTCTCTCTCTCTCTCTCTCTCTCTCTCTCTCTGTTGCCCTTTCCTCTCCACTCTGTCCCCATCTCATTAATGATATAAGAGAAGCCATGTCTTTTTTGGAAATCATGTCTAGGATTGAGCCCTTTCACATTACACATATACATCTTCCCTAGAACCAGGATTCTTCTGGTGACACATTTGCCCTGCTTTTTGCTAATGAACTCCTTGATAAATTGTATGCATAATCAAAGACTTTTTGGTTAGTCTGCATATGCTACCTCCTCCCTCATTACCTGTTTGGAGAACTACATAAAAAAATTTGGTCACCAAGCAACAAGATCTTTCCCCCATGAGGCTTCAAGGAAAGAGATGCTTTTCCATTTTCACTCTCTTCTTCTCTTCTAACCTTGTCACTTAATACTTTGATTTTTTTATTAGACTTTCCTCTGAGAGAATAGGGGCTTTCTATCATCCCGTCTATGAGAGTTACTCACACAGGGCAGTGAGAACATGTACCTGCCTAGGCAAACTTTTATCTAGCTAAACCTCAAGTTCCTATTTCCACTTTTGTGCTTTGTATTTCTATCCATGTTTTCTGACAGAACAATAATCACGGGAGATGTATCTTATGAATCTCTTGGTTACCTTTAGAGTTTGGAGTTCCTCAGCTGATGCTGCAGAAGTCATTTTTCTTCAACTACAGCCCACTCAAAAAAAGATAATGACCATGAGGAGGATAATTCCAAGTCATGGACATGCTTTCCAGAATAAATGTATATTTTGGGAGTTGGTTAGACAGTATAGAGTAAAGGTGAAGGTGAAAGGCTATTACAAAGTCCCAAGAAATGTTTCATGTTTTGATATTTTAAGTATTAATCTCCTATTAGAATGTATTAGAAATGATGAATTGCATTTTCATATTTTAATTCTTTGTTTACCTGTGTTTATGACTGTATTTATGAGAGAGAGTTTGAAAAAAAATTAACTATTACTTTTTATTTGAAAAAATAAAATATTTATTTATTTATTTATTTTATTAAAGCTTTTTATTTGCATATGTATGGATAGTTCTTCAACATTGACCATTACAAAGCTTTCCATTACAAATTCCCCCCCCCATTCCCCTCTCCTCCCCTACATGGCAGGAAGTCCACTACATGTTAATTATATTAAAATGTTTGACAAGTCGAATATATGCATACATGTTTCCATACTTATCTTGCTGTGCAAGAACAATCATATCTACATGAACAAAAAATATCTGAGAAAGGAAACCCAATACAAGCAAACATCGATAGAGATAATGGCAATGATATGTTGTGGTCCACATTTCACATCCCTCTCTCTGGGTGTATATGGCTTTTTTTACTGAACAATTGGAACTGGTTTGAAACATTTCATTGTTGCAGAGAACCATGTCTATCAGAATTGATCATCATGTAGTATTGTTGTTGCCATGTATAATGACCTCCTGGTTCTGCTGATTTAACTCAGCATCAGTTCATGCAAGTTTCTCCAGGCTCCTCTGAAATCATCCTGCTGGTCGTTTCTCACAAAACAATGATATTCCATGACATTCATATACCATAATTTGTTCAGCCATTCTCCAATTGATGGGCATCCATTCAGTTTTCAGTTTCTTGCCACTACAAAAAGGGCTGCCACAAACATTCTTGCACATGTGGGTCCCTTTCCCTCCTCTAAGATCTCTTTGGGATATAGGCCCAATAGGAACACTGCTGGGTCAAAGGGTATACACATTTTGATAACTTTTTGAGCATAGTTCCAAATTGCTCTCCAGAATGGTTGGATCCATTCAGAGTTCCACCAACAACGTCCCAGCTTTCCCACATCCCCTCCAACATTCGTCATTATCTTTTCCTGTCATCTTAGCCAATCTGACAGGTGTGTAGTGGTACCTCAGAGTTGTCTTAATTTGCATTTCTCTGATCAATAGTGATTTGGAGCACCTTTTCATATGACTATAAATGGTTTTAATTTCATCATCTGAAAATTGTCTGTTCATATCCTTTGACCATTTATCTATTGAAGAATGTCTTGAATTCTTATAAATATGAGACAATTCTCTATATATTTTAGAAATGAGGCCTTTATCAGAACCATTAAATGTAAAAATGATTTCCCAATTTGATGCTTCCCTCCTAATCTTGTCTGCATTAGTTCTGTTTGTACAAAAACTTTTTAACTTAATATGATCAAAATTATCTATCTAGTGTTCAATTAAGAGTTCCAAATCTTCTTTGAACATAAATTTATTCCATCTCCACAGGTCTGAGAGATAAACTATCCTATGTTCCTTTAATTTGCTTATAATATTACTCTTTATGTCTAAATCATGAGCCCATTTAGATCTTATCTTGGTATGTGGTGTTAGATGTGGGTCAAGCCCTAATTTCTTCCACTCTAGTTTCCAGTTTTCCCAGCAGTTTTTGTCAAAGAATGAGTACTTATCCCAGAAGCTGGGGTCTTTGGGTTTATCAAACACTAACTTGCTATAGTTATTGCCTGGTTTGTCCTGTGATTCTATGCTATACCAGTGATTGACTGCTCTATTTCTCAGCCAGTACCAAATTGTTTTGATGACCGCTGCTTTATAATAGAGTTTTAGATCTGATACAGCAAGGCCACCTTCATCAGCATTTTTTTTTCATTAATTCCCTTGAAATTCTTGACCTTTTTGTTCTTCCAAATGAACTTTGCTACTGTTTTTTCTATAATTGTAAAATAATTTCTTGGGAGTTTGATTAGTATGACACTAAATAAGTAAATTAATTTGGGTAGTATTGTTATTTTTATTATATTTGTTCGGCCTACCCATGAGCATTTAATGTTTTTCCAATTGACTAGGTCTGATTTTATTTGTGTGGAAAGTGTTTTGTAGTTTAGTTCGTATAGTTTCTGACATTTTCTTGGCAGATAGATTCCCAAATATTTTATACTATCATCCATTATTTTGAATGGAATTTCTTTTTGTATCTCTTGCTGCTAAACTTTATTGGTAATATAGAAAAATGCTGATGATTTATGTGAATTTATTTTGAATACTGCAACTTTCCTAAAGTTATGAATTGTTTCTAGTAGTTTTTTTAGTTGAGTCTCTAGGGTTCTTTAAGTATACCATCATGTCATCTGCAAAGAGTGATAATTTGGTTTCTTCATTACCTACTCTAATTCCTTTTATCTCTTTTTCTTCTCATTGCTAAAGATAACATTTCTAATACAATATTAAATAGTAATGGTGACACTGGCAGCCTTGTTTCACTCCTGATCTTATTGGGAATGGGTCTAGTTTGTCTCTATTGCATACGACGCTTGCTGATGGTTTTAAGTAGATGCTACTAATCATTTTAAGGAAAAGCCCATTTATTCCCATACTCTCTAGTGTTTTTTTATAGGAATGGGTTTTCTGCATCTATTGAGATAATCATATGGTTTTTGTTAGTTTGGTTATAAATAGAATTGATTATGCTAATAGTTTTCTTAATGTTGAGCCAGCCCTGCATTCCTGTTATAAATCCTACTTGGTCATAGTGTACTATCCTGGGGATGACTTTCTGTAAACTCATTGCTAATATCTTACTTAAAATTTTTGCATCAATATTCATTAGGGAAATTGGTCTATAGTTTTCTTTCTCTGTTTTCACTCTACTTGGTTTAGCTATCAGCACCATATCTGTATCATAGAAGGAATTTGGTAGTATACCTTCTTCCCCTATTCTTTCAAATAGTTTATATAGTATTGGAATTAATTGATCTTTGATTATTTGGTAGAATTCACATGTAAATCCATCTGGCCCTGGAGATTTTTTCTTAGGGATTTGGTTAATAGCTTGTTCTACTTCTTTTTCTAAAATGGGGCTATTTAAATAATTTATTTCCTCTTCTATTAACTTGGGCAATCTATATTTTTGTAGATATTCCTCCATTTAGATTATCAAATTTTCTGGCCTGAAGTTGGGCAAAGGAACTCCTAATTATTGCTCTAATTTCCTCTTCATTGGAGGAAAGTTCTCCCTTATCATTTTTGAGACTAACAATTTGATTTTCCTCTTTCCTTTTTCTAATCAAATTAACTAAAGACTTATTTATTTTGTTGGTTTTTTCATAAAACCAACTCAGTTTTATTTATTAATTCAATAGTTTTCTTATTTTCAATTTTATTAATCTCCCCTTTAATTTTCAGAATTTCCAATTTGATATTTAATTGAGGGTTTTTCATTGGCTCTTTTACTAGCTTTTTAAATTGTAAGCCCAATTCATTGCTCTTCTCTTTCTCTATTTTATGCAAGTAAGCATCTAGAGATATGTTTTTTTTTGCTGCATCTAGAGATATGAAATTACCCCTTATAATTGCTTTGGCTGTATCCCACAAATTTTGGTATGTTGTCTCATTATTGTCATTCTCCTGGATGAAATTATTGATTGTGTCTATGATTTGCTCTTTCACCCATTCATTCTTTAAAATTAGATTATTTAATTTCCAATTAACTTTTGATCTGTTTTCTCCTGGCCTTATATTGTATGTGATTTTTATTGCATCATGATCTGAAAAATATGCATTTACTATTTCTGCCTTTCTGCATTTGATTTTGAGGTTTTTATGTCCTAACACATGATCAACTTTTGTATCAGTTCCATGAACCGCAGAGAAAAAAGTAAACTCCCTGCTGTCTCCATTCAATTTTCTTGAAAGATCTATCATACGTAACTTTTCTAACTATTTGTTAACCTCCTTAGTTTCTTTCTTTGTTATTTTGTGGTTTGATTTATCTAATTCTGAGAGAGCAAGGTTGAGATCCCCCACTAGCATAGTTTTGCTGTCTATTTCTGTCTATTTGCTGTCTATAAAAGAGATGTAATCTCTTTTAATTTCTCCCCTTGGAATTTGGATTCTATACCATTTGGTGCATATATATTTAGTATTGACATTGCTACATTATCTATGGTACCCTTTAATAAAATATAGTTTCCTTCCTTATCTCTTTTGATTAGATCTATCTTTGCTTTTACTTGATCTAATATCAGGATTACTACCCCTGCTTTTTTTTGTTCACCTGAAACATAATAGGTTCTGCTCCAGTCTTTTGCCTTCACTCTGTATGCGTCATTATGCTTTAGATATGTTTCTTGTAGACAACATATTGTTACATTCTGGTTTTTAATCCAATCTGCTATCTACTTTCCCTTTATGGGAGAGTTCATCCCATTCACATTCACAGAATAACTAATTCTTTATTTCTTGCCATCTTATTTACCTAAGTTAAGTTTTTTCCTTTCCTTTCCCCTTTCTCCCTTCCCCCCTCCTCAGTATTTTGCTTTTGATGACCCCCTCCCCCAAACAATCCTCCCCCTTTAGAGCCCCTCCCCCTTTTTTACTCCTTTCTCCTGATTCTTCCAATTTCCCTTCTATTAGTCTATCGCTTTCTTTTCCTCCTTTCCCTTCCATTTCCCTATAAGGAAAGACAAGTTTCTCTGTGAAACCAAATGTGTCTGATACACACTTTTAGAGCCCAAACTGATGAGAGTAAGATTTACACAGTGCTAATCTCCCTCCCTTCTTTCCCTCAATCATATTAGGTTTTCTTTGCCTGTTCATGAGATTTTACCTTAATTTTACCTCCTTTTTTTAAACCTTATTTTACCATTTTTTCCCTCTTTTCCCCAGTATGATAGCCTTTCCCCCTCTGGTTTACTTTTTCTTGTCATCAAACTAATATCAAATTACATCCCCAATCTTTAAGTATTCTCATAGTAGAAACAGAGTTCTCAAGAGTTCTTTTCTTTTTACCCTTTTATGCTTCTCTTGAGTTCTGTGTTTGGAGGTTGAATTTTTTGTTCAGATCTGGTCTTTTCATTAGAAATAGGTGAAATTCACCTATATCATTAAATGACCATTTCCTTCCCTGAAGGATAATGCTCATTCTAGCTGGATAGGTTATTCTTGGCTATAATCCAAGTTCCTTTGCCCTTCGGAATATCTGGTTCCAATCCTTCAATGTGGAGGCTGACAGATTGTGTGTGATTCTAATTATTGATCCTCAGTATTTAAATTGTTTCTTTCTAGCTGCTTGCAGTATCTTTTCCTTGGTACAATAGTCCTGAAATTTAGCCATGATATTCCTTGGGGTTTTAATTTTGGGGTCTCTTTCAGGAGGTGATCGGTGAATTCTTTCAATGGTGATTTTGCCTCCTGATTCTACAACCTCAGGGCAGTTTTCTTTCAGGATTTCCTGGAAGATAGTGTCTAGATTCTTTTTTTTCTTCATGACTTTCAGGAAGTCCAATAATCCTTAGATTGTCTTTCCTAGATCTATTTTCCAAGTCAGTTGTTTTTTCCTAGGAATATTTCATATTTTCTTCTATTTTTTCATTTTTTTTTCTGTTTGACTGATTCTTGAAGTCTTATTGAGCCATTCACTTGCATTTGTTCAATTCTAATTTTTAATGTATTATTTCCTTCATTTACCTTTTTTAGCTCCTTTTGTAACTGGCCAATTTGTTCATTGCATTCTTTTTCCACTTCACCAATTTTGTTTTTCAATGCATTATTGTCTATTTCCAATTCACCATTTTTGTTTTTCAGTAAATTGGTGTCTTTATCATATCTCTTTTGGAGGGCTTCTTGCACTAATCTTAATTAATTTCTCCATTTATCATCTAGCTCTCTTTTGAGATTCCTCATGCAATCTTCTAGGAAAGCCTTGTGGAAGGGGTACCAGCTCATGTCTCCCTTTGTGGCTTCCACTGTAGTTGCTTTTAGAACCTCAGGATCTGGGTTCTGCCCTTCTCTGTCTCCATAAAAGCTTTCTATGTTGAGAGCTCTCTTCTGCTTCTTTTTTAGAAAGCTTGGGTTCTGTTTAAGGCTGGGAAGCAGTGGCTGTGGTCGTTTTCCCTAGGGCAATTCCGCTAATTAACTTCAGGTTCTGAGCCTGTGGGGCTAGGACTTTGCATTTGCAGAATTTCCAATTTATCCCTTATAAAAGGCAAATCTGCCAAAGCACCTGCCCGCAATCAGGGCAGAGTGTCCTGAGTGCCTCAGACACACATTCCGGGTGTTTGGAATTTCTGCCATGCTGCACTGACTCCCACCCAGTTCTCTGCCTTTTATTTTGGAGCTGCACCAAGCAAACTGCTCACCCCCCTGCCCCTCTGAAAGAGACCTGCTATGAAGTTCTTCAGAGGTAACTTCTGGAAGAAGTGCTTTGTAGTCCAAATATTTCTGGGTTCCTTGACTTAAAGATCAGTTTAGAGGCTTAATTTGCTGTTGATTTGAGAGAAGGTCAGAGGAGGACACAGTCACATTGTCACTCTGCCATCTTGGCTCCGCCCCCCTCAAAAAATATTTATAACAGAAGACCAGGGTGCCCTCAGAAATAAACTCAATATGGCCCCTTAATAGCAAATGGTGCTTTCACCTCATAGTTCGATGAGATTTGTTACATATGTAAATCATTGAGTTACTTACATCTTTATGATTTTTACTCATTTTTCTGTTCCAAATTTTCTTTCTTATCCTCTCCTCTCATCTCCTCTCGTCTCCTCTCGTCTCCTCTCGTCTCCTCTCCTCTTCACTCCTCTTCTATTTTCTCC
This sequence comes from Myrmecobius fasciatus, assembly GCA_023553655.1. Lineage (NCBI taxonomy): Eukaryota > Metazoa > Chordata > Mammalia > Dasyuromorphia > Myrmecobiidae > Myrmecobius > Myrmecobius fasciatus. The sequence continues at coordinate 134,832 of JAJPUD010003576.1, read as the reverse complement.
TCTTGTCTCCTCTCCTCTCGTCTCCTCTCCTCTCCTCTCGTCTACTCTCCTCTCCTCTCCTCTCCTCTTGTCTCCTCTCGTCTCGTCTCATCTCGTCTCCTCTCCTCTCCTCTCCTCTCCTCTCCTCTCCTCTCCTCTCCTCTCTTCTCTTCTTCTTCTTTTCCCTCCCCTATCCTCTTCTATTGTCTCTTATTTTCTGTTTTCACTTATAGAAACAATGTCAAGATTGTAGTGATTCAGGTATTTTAACGTATGTCCACTTGTAAGACACTGGACATAAATCACGCCTCTAGACTGTTAATAGTCAAATTCATTTGTCTAACCTTCTGTTTCTTAGCATTCTCTTCCTCGTTTTACCACCTTGCCAGTATCATTGTAGAAGATGAGCAATACACGACTGGGAACCATTCAAAATTTGTTTTTTCCTGTTTCATGGGCTTCCATTTCTCTTTCCCCATTCCCAATCAGATATGTTATCTAGCTTGTTACTATTGTTAACATCATTATGATTATGATTCATTGGCTTATCATTGGCTCTAACACTTCCTTATCATTAAACAGAGTTCACTTTAAGTAAGATACTGTAATATCCCTGACCTGCTAACCTCTTGTTGTCGAAATGAAGTCTTATGTAATCTTGGTTAAAAATTAATGTTCTCTCCCCAGTAATCCATGTGTTTCTCCAGAAATTATGATTTTTTTGAAATTCTTTGTAATTATAGAGAAAACTCCCCAACTTTTCAGCTACTACAAATTTCAGTAACACAGAAATAATAGGTTTTCCAGAAAGTTCTTATGAGATGGCTGATACCTGAAAGCATATTCATCTTTTGTCACCATAAGCAGACCTTGGCCAAACTACAAGTATCCTTTTTGTTTTCTGAAGCAATTACAACAGTAGTTTCTGAAGTATGGTCAAAATCCATGATTTTGTGATTCTGTGATCTTAAAAGTCCAACAAAGGAATCTGAAGTTTGCTAAGTGGATGTTTTGAAACTTTTCCAATGCCTATAGTATTTAACACAGTACTGTGATGCTGGGTGATTTTTTTATTGTTGATAGAAGAGAGAGCATTAGAGAAAGCATTAGCAGAAAGGGAACCTGCTATAATTCAGTGGAATCTAGATGTCTCAAAAAGAGTGGAAGGAATGGGGGAATGTTTCATTATTCCATAATGACTCAGTTGTTTATAGTTATAGTTTTGTTTGATGCAAGTATAAAATTTATTGTCTAATCTATTTCTTTTCTTTTGACATTAGTCTTGTTCCTTTGATGTCATCATTTTTGTATGTTGGTAAATTTTTTCCCCTTATGGAATGTTGTATATTGATTAAAAAAATAGAAGGGGATAATTAGTTTAAATTAGGCCACTCTTGCAACATAAAATCTTTAAAGAGGTGTCAGAGAAGCCAGGGAATTACATTTTCCCTTGAAAAGCTATAAACAGACTGTTAGTGACTGTGTTATAATCATCTTAAAAGCAAAACCAACAACCTTAAAATGATCTTAGTACTCAGTACTTTGGGGAATCATCAGTGAAAGAGGCAAAGCCTGGTTCTGCATTTTCATTATTTATTATAATAACTCAGAAATGACAAAATCTTATTTTCATAGAATCATATATTGCTGCTCTATAGTACTCTTTTTTACATAGGTAAATAGAACAAATATGAAATTTAAACAAACAAGGAAACAAAAAACCGAACAACTTAACTTGATTTATTTTCTGCCATTAAAAAAAATTAAGCATTTAGAAAAGTATTTACTATATAGTACACTGGACTTTTTCTTAAATTACTCCCTCATAAGTCATATGTTTCCTTCTAAACTTTATGATGTATCCCATCTTACAAAATAGTAAGTTGTATCCTATTTCTAAGATTTATTTCCTTTTGCCTTGTTCAGTCATAATTTATATGTTATCAGTTGCAGGATACATACTTGGTAATTTAAAATCAGAAGTTTATTATATGTAATTTTTTCATATTCATGGCAATGAGTTTTTTATAGAAAAATTGGTTTAATGGAAAAATTGATTTATAATTCTAAACACTGTAAACATTTATTTTTAAATTTTGTAAACGTTTTATTCCTTTTACTTTCCTTTTCTTTTTTTTTTAAAAATAAATGAAGGTATTAATACAGACAAAAACTTTGTCCTTAAATTTCATCTTTCCCACCTTTGTCAAAATATCATTTCTCAGTACTGCATAATCTGTGTCCTTGTGTTTTCTTAGATACCTAAAAAAGAAAGATACTGGTGAATTTTCACCAAAGGAGAAGTATAGATTCTGTTGCCAAAGAGAGAAGTGATGATTTTTTTTTTGTATATTTGAAAGGAAAGGAGAATGCAATGGCTTTTTTTTTGTCTTTTCGCAAAAGAAAGGAAATAATTTTAAAAATAAGGTTATTTGAAATATTTATCAATATTTGTAAAGATTTTAGAAAGTTACAGCAAAACATATTTGGCTATATGTAAATACTTCATAACTGAACTAATGAAATTGGTTGGCTGGTCTGATAAAATAAATTTAACTTGGGATAAATTAGATATCATTTTCAGATCTACATTGTTTACATAATTAGGTGGACATCGTCCCCATCATCTCATCATCATCATCATCATCATCCTTGTCATTATTACTTATTTGATACTTTTAGGTTTGCAAGACACTTTTAGAAAATATTATTTAATTATATAGTGGCTTGCATATGTAGGGTCCTTAATATTTCAGTGTGATTCTGACATGATGAATCCAGAAATATCCTATCTATAAGAGATAAAGAAGACTTGAATTACAAGGAAGTCAAAGAGATAACATACTAGGCAAAGTACTTGATATGGAGTTAGAGGACTTGAGTTTCAAACTTAGAAGTTTCAAAGATATAGTAGATGAAATACTCAATAATTATTATTTTCACCTTTTTTAAGAACAGAAGTGAATAAATAGCAATAAGCATTAGGACATCTAATTTTTCTTTGTTGCTGGCAACATCAAAGCAGGCAAAGTTACTTAAGAATGCTGTAGACCTGTGATCATCAAGATCATAACTAAGCCTTAAGTCACAATGTTAGTGGGAACATTTCACAGTAAATAGAAGTAGCTTTTAGAGTCAGAAAGACCTACTTCAAACCTCACATTTAACATATCTTGACTATGATCATAAACAAATTGCTTAATCTCTTTTAATGCTTAGACAATTTCTGTAGAATATTGAAGCAAAAGAGTTATCTGTTAGCAATATGCCCTGACACAGGGAGTTAACTTACTGAGAAGACCCTTTGTCATAATCAGAGTTCTGAATAAGATATTTGCAACATGAGAAATACGTGAGCAAATTTATCAACTAGACACAATCTTCTTAGCAGACCTGAATTTTTGAAGATACACAGATTTTTTTTTATGTTCCAGAGGTGTTTTTTTTTTCAAAATACTGAAGATACTCTGTGATAGATTGGTAAATTGTATCAGAATTTATGATGTAATATCTAATTAATTTCCCACAATCAAAGATGAATTATACAATGCATTTTATTTGTTAATCATACAACAATGGGATTTTTGAAGTCCAGTGGGATGGACTTATGGAGTTTTTGAGTAATTTAAAAGGATTATGAATCCATAGGTGCTCCAGGTTTTGCCATTTATCTCTAAGGAGAAATATAAGATGACTTCTATAGCATAAGTAAATATGTTGTTGTCTAGTTGTTCACTTGTGGTTTACTTTTTTGTGACTACCATAGACCATAACACATCATAGTCTTCTATCCTCCTCTTTTAAAGTCTGTCCAAGCTCATGTTTGTTACTTTTATGACACTACTATTTATCTCCTTCTCTGATGTCGCCTCCTTTTTTTGCCTTCAATCTTTCCCAGTAACAGTGCTTTTTCCAATGACCCTTGTTTTTTCTTTATGTAGCCAAAATATATGTTTCAGTTTTAGTATTTGGCCTTCCAGGGAATAGTTTAAATTAATTTCTTAAGTATTGACTAATTTGTTTTTGATGTCCAAGAGATTTTCAAATGGCTTTCTTTAGCACCACATTTTGAAAGATTCTGTGGAGCTCAGTATTCCTTATAATCCAAATCTTATAGCCATACTACTGGGGAAAAAAATAAAAGATAGCTTTGACTATGCAGACCTTAGTTGGAAAGGTGAAGTCTCTGCTTTTTTAGTATGTTATCAAAATTTGCCATAGCTTTTCTTCTAAGGAGCAAAAATCCTTTAATTTCTTCAGGCATTCTTTGCAGTGATCTTTGAGCCCAAGAACATATATTGACACTGCTTCCATTTCTTCTTCCTCTATTTACCCAGGATGCCAAGATCTTACTGGTTTTGATTTTAAGTTTCAAGCAAGCTTTTTTGTTTTCCTTTTCAAAGAAGCTTTCAAGAAGCTTCTTAATTCTTCTTCACTTTCTGCCATTAGCATGCATATATAAAATTCCTGATATTTCTGCCATCAACTTTAATTTTGGCTTCTGATTCATCCAGCTTGGTATTTTGTATGGCACATTCTTTTTTAAAATTTTTTTTATTTGCAAAACATATGTATGGGTAATTCTTCAACATTAACCCTTACAAAGCTTTCTGTTACAAATTTTACCCCCAACTCCCCACTCCTCCCCTAGATGGCAGGATATCCACTACATGTTAATTATGTTAAAATACTTGACAAATTGAATTATATGACACATTCTGCATAAAAGTTAAATAAATAAGGTGACAATATGTAGCCTTGTTGATACTCCTTTTCTAATCTTAAATAAATCAGCTGCTCTGTGTTTGGTTTTAATTATTGCTTCTTAGTTTGCATACAGGTTGCTCAGGAGATAAATAAGATGATATGGTATTCCCATCTTTTTGAGGACAAGCTGTACTTTGTTGTAATTCACAAGAGTCAAAGGCTTTTGTGTAGTCAATGAAGTAGAGGTAATTCCTAGAAGATTTTTGTTTTCTCCATAATCCAGTGAATGGTTAGTAATCTAATTCCTCTACCTTTTTGAAAACTAGCCTGCTTTTCTGGTAATTCTTGGCTCACTCTATTGCTGACACAAAGCCAGCAGAATCTTTTTTTTTTTCACTGAGGCAATTGGGTTAAGTGACTTGCCCAGGGTCACATAGCTAGAAAGTGTTAAATGTCTGAGGTCAAATTTGAACTCAGGTCCGACTGATTTCAGGGCTGGTGCTCTATCCACTGCACCATTTAGCTGCCCCGCCAGCAGAATCTTTTGCATTAATCTTGCTGGTATGTAAAATAATCACAGTTGTTCAGTAATTTGAACATTCTTTGGCATTGCCCTTTTTTTTAGGATAGGGATGTAAACTGATATTTTTTTAAACTAATGGTCACTATTGAGCTTTCCAAATTTCTTTCCATATTGATTGAAGCACTTTGACTGCATCATCTTTCAGTATTTAAATAGTTCAGTTGGAATTCCATCACCTCTATTAACTTTATTGTTAACAATGCTTCATAACATTGATTTGACTTTTTATAGTTCTTGGGTTTACCTTGGCAGATAGATTCCCAAGTATTTTATTTTGTCTACAATAATTTTAAATGGAATTTTTTTTCTATCTCTTGCTGATGATTTGTGTGGGTTTATTTTATATACTGCAACTTTGCTAAAGCTGTGAATTGTTTCCAGTAGGTTTTTGGATGATTTTCTAGTATTCTCTAAGTATATCATCCTATTATCTGCAAACAGTGATACTTGTATTTCCTAATTGCCTATTCTAATTGCTTTAATTTTTTTCTTTTCTTATTGAAACTAACATTTCTAGTACAGTTATGAATAATAGTGGTGATAATAGATATCCATCCTTATTTCACCCTTGATCTTATTGGAAATGTGTTCAGCTTCTCTCCATTACAAATAATTTTGCTGTAGGTTTTAGATAGAGACTACTTATTTTAAAGAAAGCTCTCTTTATTCCTATGCTCTCTAATGTTTTTAATAGGAATGGGTGCTGTATTTTGTCAAAAGCTTTTTTTGCATCTATTGAGATTATTATATGATTTCTCTTGGTTTTGTTATTGATGTAGTTGATTATGGTAATAATTTTCCTGATATTGACCACCCCTATATCACTGGTCATAGTGTATCATCCTACTGTTAAATTGCTGTATTCTCTTTGCTAATATTGTATTTAAATTTTTTGCATCAATATTAATTAGGAAGATTGATCTGTAATTTTCTTTCTCTGTTCTGGTCCTCCCTGGTTGATATCAGTACCATATTTGTGTCATAGAAGGAATTTGGCAGGACTCCTTCTTTACCTATTTTTCCGAATAGCTTACATTGTATTGGAATTAATTGTTCTTTAAATGTTTAGTAGCATTGACTTGTGATTCCATCTGGTCCTGGAGAATTTTTCTTAGGAGTTCATTTGAATGAATTGTTCAATTTCTTTTTCTAAAATGGGACTATTTAAATATTTAATTTCCTCTTCTGTTAACCTGGACAATTTACATTTTTTATAAATATTTATCCATTTTAGTTATATTGTCAGATTTACTGCCATAGAACTGGGCAAAATAGCTCCTAATTATTGCTTTAATTTCTTTTTCTTTTTTTTTTAAATTTTTTAAAATTTTATTTTATTTGCATAACATATGTGTGGGTAATTCTTCAACAATAACCCTTACATAGCTTTCCGTTACAAATTTTTCCCCCCAACTCCCCACCCCTCCCCTAGATGGCAGGATATCCACTTCATGTTAATTATGTTAAAATATTGGCAAATCGAATATATGTATACATATTTCCAAACTTATCATTTTTGTGCAAGAAAAATCTTATCTACACAAACGATATATCAGATAAAGGAAACACAATGTAAGCAAACATCAGTCAAGGAGTATGAGAATATTATGCTGTGGTCCACATTTCACATCCCTCTCTCTGGGTGTATATGGCTTTCTTCAGTGAAAAATTGGAGGTGGTTTGAAACATTTCATTGTTGAAGAGAGCCATGTCCATCAGAATTAATCGTCATATAGTACTGTTGTTGCCGTGTATAATGATCTCCTGGTTCTGCTCATTTCACTCAGCATCAGTTCATGTAAGTCTCTCCAGGCCTCTCTGAAATCATCTTGCTGGTCATTTCTTACAGAACAATAATATTCCATAATATTCATATACCATAATTTATTCAGCCATTCTCCAATTGAAGGGCATCTATTCAATTTCCAGTTTCTAGCCACTACAAAAAGGGCTGCCACAAACATTCTTGCACATGTGGGGCCTTTTCCTTCCTTTATGATTTCTTTGGGATATCAGCCCAATAGAAATGCTGCTGGGTCAAAGGGTATGCACAGTTTGATAACTTTTTGAGCATAGCTCCAAATTGTTCTCCAGAATGGCTGTATCCGTTCACAGCTCCACCAACAATGCATCAGTGTCCCAGCCCTCCCACAACCCCTCCAACATTCATCATTAACTTTTCCTGTCATTTTAGCCAATCTGACAGGTGTGTAGTGGTACCTCAGGGTTGTCTTGATTTGCATTTCTCAGATCAATAGTGATTTGGGGCACCTTTTCATATGCCTATAAATAGTTTTAATTTCATCCTCTGAAAATTGTCTGTTCATATCCTTTGACCATTTATTGATTGGAGAATGGCTTGAATTTTTATAAATATGAGACAATTCTCTATATATTTTAGAAATGAGACCTTTATCAGAACCCTTAAATGTAAAGATGATTTCCCAATTTATTACTTCCCTCCTAATCTTGTCTGCATTGATTTTGTTTGTACAAAAACTTTTTAACTTAATATAGTCAAAGTTATCTATCTGGTTTTCAATTAAGAGTTCCAGTTCTTCTTTGGACATAAATTTATTCCATCTCCATAGGTCTGAGAGGTAAAC
>JAJPUD010003576.1:63307-121957 GCA_023553655.1 Myrmecobius fasciatus | reverse complement strand
ATTCATATACCATAATTTATTCAGCCATTCTCCAATTGATGGGCATCTTTTCAATTTCCAGTTTCTTGCCACTACAAAAAGGGCTGCCACAAACATTTTTGCACATGTGGGTCCCTTTCCCTCCTTTAAAATCTCTTTGGGATATAGGCCCAGTAGAAACACTGCTGGGTCAAAGGGTATGCACTGTTTGATAACTTTTTGAGCATAGCTCCAAATTGCTCTCCAGAACGGTTGGATCCGTTCACAGTTCCACCAACAATGTATCAGTGTCCCAGTATTCCCACATCCCCTCCAACAGGTATCATTATCATTTCCTGTCATTTTAGCCAATCTGACAGGTGTGTAGTGGTATCTCAGAGTTGTCTTAATTTGCATTTCTCTGATCAAGAGTGACTTGGAGCACCTTTTCATGTGACTGGAAATAGTTTCAATTTCTTCGTCTAAAAATTGTCTGTTCATATCTTTTGACCACTTGTCAAATGGAGAATGGCTTGAATTCTTATATATTTGAGTCAATTCTCTATATATTTTAGAAATGAGTCCTTTATCAGAACCTTTGGATGTAAAAATATTTTCCCAGTTTATTGCTACCCTTCAAATCTTGTCTGCATTCATTTTGTTTGTACAAAAACTTTTTAACTTGATATAGTCACACTTATCTATTTTGTGATTAATGATGACCTCTAGTTCTTCTTTGGTCACAAATTCCTTCCCCCTCCACAGGTCTGAGAGGTAAACCATCCTACATTGTTCTAATTTGTTTATAATATCATTCTTTATGCCTAGATCATGAATCCATTTTGACCTCATCTTGGTATATGGTATTAGGTGTGGGTCAATGCCTAATTACTTCCAGACTAGTTTCCAATTATCCCAGCAGTTTTTGTCAAATAGTGAGTTTTTATCCCAAAAACTGGGGTCTTTGGGTTTATCAAACACTAGATTACAATTGTCATTGAGTATTTTGTCCTGTGAACCTAACCTATTCCACTGATCCACTACTCTATTTCTTTTCCAGTACCAAATGGTTTTGGTGACCACTGCTTTATAATATAGTTTTAGATCTGGTGCAGCTAGGCCACCCTCATTTGCATTTTTTTTTCATTAATTCCCTTGAAATTCTTGACCTTTTGTTTTTCCAGATGAATTTTGTTATTTTTTCTAGGTCAGTTAAATAATCTCTTGGGAGTTTGATTGGTATAGCACTAAATAGGTAGATTAGTTTAGGTAGTATTGCCATCTTTATTATATTCGCTCGACCTATCCAAGAGCACTTGATGTTTTTCCAATTGTTTAGATCTGACTTTATTTGTGTGGAGACTGTTTTGTAGTTTTGCTCATATAGATCCTGACTTTCCCTTGGCAGATATATTCCCAAATATTTTATACTATCGATAGTTATTTTGAATGGAATTTCTCTTTGTATCTCTTGCTGTTGCATTTTGTTGGTGATATATAAAAATGCTGATGATTTATGTGGATTTATTTTGTATCCTGCAACTTTGCTAAAGTTGTGGATTAATTCTAATAGTTTTTTAGTTGATTCTCTAGGGTTCTCTAAGTAGACCATCATATCATCTGCAAAGAGTGATAATTTGGTTTCCTCATGACCTACTCTAATTCCTTTAATCTCTTTTTCTTGTCTTATTGCCAAGGCTAGCATTTCTAATACAATATTGAACAGTAATGGTGATAGTGGGCAACCTTGTTTCACCCCTGATCTTACTGGGAATGGTTCCAGTTTATCACCATTACATATGATGCTAGCTGATGGTTTTAAATAGATGCTACTGACTATTTTAAGGAAAAGTCCATTAATTCCTATACTCTCTAATGTTTTTAATAGGTATAGATATTGGATTTTATCAAATGCTTTTTCTGCATCTATTGAGATTATCATATGGTTTTTGTTAGTTTGGTTATTAATATAGTCAATTATGTTAATAGTTTTCCTAATATTGAACCATCCCTGCATTCCTGGTATAAATCCTACTTGGTCATGGTGTATTATTCTAGGAATGATTTTCTGTAATCTCTTTGCCAATATTTTATTTAAGATTTTTGCATCAATATTCATTAAGGAGATTGGTCTATAATTTTCATTCTCTGTTTTTGTTTTACCTGGTTTAGGTATCAGTACCATGTCTGTATCATAAAAAGAGTTTGGTAGGAGTCCTTCATTCCCTATTTTTTCGAATAGTTTATATAATATTGGAGTTAACTGTTTTTTAAATGTTTGGTAGAATTCACATGTAAATCCATGTGGTCCTGGGGATTTTTTCTTAGGGAGTTGATTAATGACTTGTTCTATTTCTTTTTCTGAAATGGGACTATTTAAGTAATTTATTTCCTCTTCTGTTAATCTGGGCAATCTATATTTTTGTAGATATTCCTCCATTTCACTTAGGTTATCAAATTTATTGGCATACAGTTGGGCAAAGTAACTCCTGATTATTGCTCTAGTTTCCTCTTCATTCGTGGAAAGTTCTCCCTTTTCATTTTTGAGACTAACAATTTGATTTTCCTCTTTCCTTTTTCTAATTAAATTAACTAGAGGTTTATCTATTTTGTTGGTTTTTTCATAAAACCAACTTTTAGTTTTATTTATTAATTCAATAGTTTTTTTACTCTCAATTTTACTAATCTCTCCTTTTATTTTTAGGATTTCTAGTTTGGTATTTGATTGGGGGTTTTTAATTTGTTCTTTCTCTAGCTTTTTTAGTTGCAAGCCCAATTCATTGATTTTCTCTTTCTCTATTTTATGCAAATAAGCATCTAGAGATATAAAATTTCCCCTTATTACCGCTTTGGCTGTATCCCACAAATTTTGGTATGTTGTCTCATTATTGTCATTCTCTTGAATGAAATTAGTAATTGTGTCTGTAATTTGCTGTTTCACCCATTCATTCTTTAGGATAAAATTATTTAGTTTCCATTTGCTTTTTGGTCTATTTTCTCCTGGCCTTATATTGCATGTGATTTTTATTCCGTCATGATCTGAAAAAAATGCATTTATTATTTCTGCCTTTCTGCATTTGATTTTGAGGTTTTTGCGTCCTAACACATGGTCAATTTTTGTATAAGTTCCATGGACTGCTGAGAAAAAAGTAAACTCCTTTCTGTCTCCATTTAATTTCCTCCAAAGATCTATCATACCTAAATTTTCTAACATTTTGTTTACCTCCTTAACTTCTTTTTTTATTTATTTTGTGGTTTGATTTATCAAGTTCTGAGAGAGGGAGGTTGAGATTCCCCACTATTATAGTTTTGCTGTCTATTTCTTCTTGCATCTCTCTGAACCTTTCCTCTAGGAATTTCCATGCTATACCACTTGGTGCATATATGTTTAGTATTGATATTGCTTCATCATCTATGGTACCCTTTAGAAAGATATAATTTCCTTCTTTGTCTCTTTTAATGAAGTCTATCTTTGCTTTTACTTGGTCTGAGATCAGGATTGCTACCCCTGCTTTTTTTTGTTCACCTGAAGCATAATAGATTCTGCTCCAGCCTTTTACCTTCACCCTGTATGTATCTCTATGTTTTAGATGTGTTTCTTGTATACAACATATTGTTGGATTCTGGTTTTTAATGCAATCTGCTATCTGCTTCTGCTTTAAGGGAGAGTTCATTCCATTCACATTCACAGTTAAAATAACTAATTCTGTATTTCCTACCATCTTATTTACCCTAGCTTATGCTTTTCTCTTTCTTATCCCCTTTCCCTCCTCCCTATTATTTTGCTTTTGAAAACCACTTCCCTCAAACAATCCTTCCCCTTTAGAGCCCCACCCACCCCCTTTTTCCCCCATTTCCCTCCAGTTTCCTTATAAGTACGTCTATTATACCCTCTGAGCCAAATCTGATGAGATGGAGATTAACCCAATTCTCATTCCCCTCCCTTTTCTCCCCTCAATCATTATAGGTTTTCTTTGCCTCTACATGTGGTGTAATTTCCCTTATTTTACCTCCTTTTCCTCTTCTTCCAGTGTTATCCCTTTTCTACTTCTAATTCCTTTTTCAGTTTATCATATCATAATAATCATAAAATCACAATAAACATATAATAATAATCATAAAATCACAGTAATCATATGATAATAATCATAAAATCACAGTAATCATATCATAATCATAATGTAATAATAGATTCATAAAATCAACCCTCATTCTATAAGTATCTATAACAGATAGTTCTCAAGAGTTATTTTTTCTTGTTACCTTTTTATATTTCTCTTGTGTTCTGTGTTTGTAGATCAAATTTTTTGTTCAGTTCTGGTCTTTTCAGTAGAAATAGGTGAAATTCTCCTATATCATTGAATGACCATCTTCTTCCCTGAAAGATAATGCTCATTCTAGCTGGGTAACTTATTCTTGGCTGTAATCCAAGTTCCTTTGCCCTTTGGAATATCTGATTCCAGGCCCTTCGATCCTTCAAAGTAGAAGCTGCTAGGTCCTGTGTGATCCTAATTGTAGCTCCCCGATATTTAAATTGTTTCTTTCTGGCTTCTTGTAATATCTTTTCCTTGGTATGATAGTTCTGGAATTTAGCCACGATATTTTGGGGGGACTTAATTTTTGGGTTTCTTTCAGGAGGTGATCGGTGGATTGTTTCAAGGAGTATTTTGCCTTCTGGGTGTAAAATATCAGGGCAGTTTTCTTTTATGATTTCCTGGAAGATAGTGTCCAGGTTCTTTTTTTCATCATGGCTTTCAGGAAGCCCTATAATCCTTAGATTGTCTCTCCTAGATCTATTTTCCAGGTCAGTTGTTTTTCCTAGGAGATATTTCATGTTTTTCTCTATCTTTTGATTTTTTTTTGTTTTTGTTTGACTGATTCTTGAAGTCTTGATGAGTCATTCATTTCCAATTGTTCGATTATAATTTTTAATGTCTTATTTTCTTCAGTTACTGTTTTTAGTTCCTTTTGCAATTGACCAATTACATTTTTTTGTTCATTGCATTGTTTTTCCATTTTTTCTATTTTATTTTGCAGTGATCTCATTTCGTTTCTCTATGTTTCTTCTAACTCTCTTTTAAGATTTTTTATGCAATCTTCAAAGAAAGCCTTGTGACATGGAGACCAATTTATGTCTCTCTTTGGGGCTTTTTCTGGAGTTGCTTTACCTTTAGGGGCCTCAGGATTTGAGGTCTGTTCTTCCCTCTCTCCATAAAAGTTGTCTATGGTGAGAGCTCTTTTTGGTTTTTTATTCATTTTTTTTAAAGGTGTGAGGTCTGTTTAGGGCAAAGGTGGGACAGCTGCTTTAATTAGCCCTGGGGCAGTTCTGCTGATTGAGTTATTTCAGGAACTGGGCAGCTCTGCTGATTGAATTATTTCTGGTGCTTATCAGTCCTGTTGTTTGATTGATTGCTTTAAGGTGCTGTGTAATGGCAGCTAGGTCCGATGCTCATCAGGAGTTCAGTGGTTCACAATCTATCCCCCTCAAAAGGCAGACCCTCCAAACAACCTGCCCACAATCAGGACAAATTGTTCCAAGAGGCCCGCAGAAGACTTCCGGGTGTGTGAAAAGCACAATGCTCCCACTCCTGTTCTGACTCCTGTTCCAGCTCCCTGCTCCAGCTCCCTGCCGCGGTCTTCCTGCGCTGCAGTCTGGGTTCAATAGATCACCCCCCTGCCCAATTAAAACAGACCTGTTTTGAGGTTCTTCCAGAGTATCTTCTTCTAGAATCGTGTTGTTCTCCAGATATTGTGGATTTTTTTGCTTCAGAATCAGTCTAGAGGCTTCTTATGTTGTTGGTTTGAGGGGAGATTAGAGGAGGTTACAGAGACTCCAATCTGATCTCCGCCACCATGGCTCCACCCCTGGAAGGAAGCAGTTCAATAGTTTTCTTGATCTCTATTTTATTAATCTCCTTTGAGTTTCAAAATTTCTAATTTGGTATTTACTTGGAGTTTTTCAATTTGTTCTATTTCTAGCTTTTTTTAGTTACTTGCTTAATCCTTTGATCTCCCCTTTATTTTATTTATGTAGCTATTTAGAGTTATAAAATTTCCCCCATTAACAGCTTCAGCTGCATTCTATAGGTTTTGGTATATTGTGCCAGTATTGTCACTTTTTGGATGAAATTCTGGATTGTTTCTGTGATTTGTTATTTGACCCCATCATTCTTTAGAATTAGATGCTTTAATTCCAATTGTCTTTTAGCTTATCTTTCCCTGACCCTTTGATGTGAATACAATTTTTATTGCATCATAGTCTGCAAAGGAACCATTTACTATTTCTGCCTTTTTGTATTGGTTATGAGGTTTTTATGCCCTAATACATGGTTAGTTTTTGTATAGATATCATATACTGCTGAGAAAAAAAAGTGTATTCCTTTCTGTTCATATCTGGGTTTTCTACAATCCTATTAACAACCCTAGTTTCTTTCTTGCTTATTTTGTAGTTAGATTTTCCTGATTCTGAGAGAGGAAGTTTGAGGTCCCCCACCAGAATAGTTTTGTTGTCTATTTCGTCCCATAACTGGTTTACGAGCTTCTCTAGGAATTTGCCTGCTCTACCCCTTGATGCACACACATTTAGTATCCTTACGATTTCATTATTTACTGTACCCTTATCAAGATGTACTTTCTGTCTTTATCTCTTTTAATAAGATCTATTTTTACTTTTGCTTTATCTGAGATCAGAATTGCTATCCATGCTTTTTTTTTACTCTAGTTAAAGCATAATAAATTCAGTTCCAGCCTTTTACCTTTACTTTGTATGTATCTGTCTTTGTCAAATGTGTTTCTTGTAAACGACATATTCTGCTATTTACTTTTGTTTTATGGGAGAGTTCATCCCATTCACATCAACAGTTATGATTACCAGTTTTCTATTTCCTTCCATTCTATTTTTCCCCTGTAGACTTTTGTTTTCTCTTTCCACCTTGTCTTCAGTCTTTTTTTTTAAACCCACCTCACCCAGTACCTTATCTCCTATCACCTCTCTCATTTTCCTTTTGACGTCTTATAGGTACTTCCAAGAAGCCTCTTTGGCCTTGAGACCAATTTATCTCACTCTTTGAGATTTCCTCTGTGGGTATTCTGTCCTTGTCTGAGTTTGTGTTTGGTCTACTCTGTCACCGTGGTAGCTTTCTATAGTCAAGGTTCTTTTCTATTTCTTGCTTATTTTCTTTCCTTTTCTTTTGTTAGTTCCTGTTCTTTTACTTTTAAGGTGGAGTTCTGCTCCTGGGGTCAAAAAAAAGCTGTCCCAAGCTTCCTGTGCACCTCCAAGTCTTAGCTTTGAGCACAGGAGCCCCTTATGTTTGTAGAGGATTTCTTTGCCTGTTCTGTCAGGAAACAGCTTGGTTTCTTAACAGTTTATCTTCTGAGTTGGGACTGGAAGCTGTTCCCTCCCCCCAATTTTCTCCTCTATCGAGATAGGACTTAGGGGCTTAGCTGCTGATTTGTTGTGATTAAGACGATCTCAATGGCTTTCTCAGAGTCTATCTGAGCTGGGCTGAAATCTTTTTCACCCCAGTGAGAATGACCTTTCTTGAAGTTTCTTTAGTCTATTTTGATCTGTATAGTAGTTTCATTCCATCAAACTCTGTTCAAGAAGATTTTTTCATGTAATTTTCAAGAAAAACTGGGAGAGCTCAGCAGCTTCCTAACTTTACTCCATCATCTTAGCTCCACCCTGGAAATTCCCTCATTTGACTTCTTTCTCTAGAATGTCTGATAAGTAACCACACAATTATGGTTATCAATGATGTTAAGATCTTTCTTGTATAGTTCTTCTGTATATTCTTGCCACCTCTTACTGTCTTCTACTTCTGTTAAGTTCCTACCAGCTTTGTTTTTGTCATGCCCATTTCTATGTATAATGTTCCTTTGATATCTTTAATTTTCTTGAAGAGATCTATCTTTCCCATTCTATTATTTTCTTCTTTTTCTTTGTTTTATTCATTTAAGAAAACCTTCTCTTTGTTCTTCTCTGAAATTCTTCATTCAATTGGGTATATCTTTTCCTCTTTTTTCCCTTGACTTGACTTCTTTGCTCAGCTATTTGTAAAACCTTATTAGATGTCTATTTTGCATTCTTGCTCTTCTTTTTCTTTGTAAATTTATTTTTTTGGTGATTTCAGTATAATTTTGTGAACCTCTGTCCATAGTTCTTCAGGCACACTATCTACTGTATCTAATCCCTTGAATCTATTCATTCCATCTACTTCATATTGCTAAGGAATGTTATTTAGATAATACTTTTTGATTCGATGATTTCTTATAATTTCTTCAATTTAAAATTCAATTTTGCAAAATAAGAAGCTCACATTCTGAGCCACAGTCAGCTTCAGTTCTTGTTATAATTGATAGAGCTTCCAGTATTGACTATCTGGTGATATCCATATGTAGAATCATCCTTTGAGTCAGTTAATTGTTGACAAAACTCTATTAGTTTCTGGTCTGCTTCATTCTTTTTTTTCTTTTCTTTTTAAAAAATTAATTGTTTTATTTTTCCTGGTTATGCATGTATATTAACTTTTTAAATACACATTTCTTTATGAATCATATTAGGAGAGAAAAATCAGAACAAAAGGGAAATTTATGGGAGAGAGAAAAAAAAAACAGAAAGAAGAAGTGAACACAGCATGCATTGATTTACATTCAATTTCCAAAGTTCTTTTTCTGGATGGAGGTGGCATTTTTCTATCCAAAGTTTATTGGAATAGTCTCGGATCACTGAAGCACTGAGATGAACCAAGTCTTTCATAGTTGATCATCACACAATCTTGCTGTTACTGTGTACAATGCATTCCTGGTTGTGCTTGTTTTGCTCAGCATCAGTTCAGATAAATCTTTCCAGGTCTTTCTAAAATCAATTTGTTCATCATTTTTTATAGAACAATGATATCCCATTGCTTTCATATACCCCAACTTATTCAGCCATTCCCCAAATGATGGACAAATACTCATTTTCCAATTTTTTTCCTACCACAAAAAACAATTGCTACAAACATTTTTGCACATGTGAGTCCTTTCCCCTCTTTTATGATTTTTTTGGAATACAGACTTAGTAGTGGCACTGCTAGATCAAAGAGTATGCACAGTTTTATAACTCTTTGGGCATAGTTCCAAATGACTCTTCAGAATGGTTGTATTATTTCAGTACTTCACTAACAATGCATTAATGTTCCACTTTTCCCACATCTCCTCCAAAATTTATCATTATCTTTTCCGGTTGTCTTAGCCAATCTGAGAGGTATGGGGTATCCCAGAATTATTTTAATTTTCATTTCTCCAATCAGTAATGATATAGAGCATTTTTTCCTATGATTATAGATGGCTTTAATTTCATCATCTGAAAATTGTTCATACCCTTTCATTGTTTATCAGTTGGGAAATGACTTGTATTCTTTTAAATTTGACATAGTTCTTTATATATTTTAGAAATAAGACCTTTATGGACTTCCTGCCATCTAAGGGAGGGGAGGGGACTGGGGGTAAAATTTGTAATAGAAAGCTTTGTAAAGATCAATGCTGGGGAACTACCCATACATATGTTATACAAATAAAAAGCTTTAATAATAATAATAAAAAGAAATAAGACCTTTATCAGAAACACTAGCTGTAAAAATTTTCTCATCTTTTTACTATTCTTTTAATCTTGTTTATGCAAAAACTTATAAATTTAATGTAATCAAGTTGTCCATTTTGTCTTTCATAATGTTCTCTAATTCTTCTTTAGTCATAAATTTCTCCCTTCTTCAAAGATCTGATAGGTAAATTATCCTTTGCTCTCGTAATTTGCTTATAGTTATCACCCTTTATGCCCAAATCATGTAACCATTTTGATCTTATTTTGATATGGGATGTGAGATGTAGGTCTGTGCTGAGTAGTTTTAGATCTGGTACTACTAGACCACTACCCTTTTTTTTTTTTTCTTTCATTAATTCCCTTGAGAGTCTTGACCATTTGTTCTTCCAGATGAATTTTCTTATTTTTTTTCTAACTGTATAAAATAATTTTTTGCAGTTTTGTTGGTACAGATTTGAATAAGTAGACCAATCTGGGTAGAATTGTCATTTTTGTTATATTAGCTAGGCCTACCTATGCAATTGATATTTTTTCAATTGCTTAGATCTGATTTTATTTGTGTGAGAAGTGTTTTGTAAATGAGTTTATATTGTTCCTGGGTTTGCCTTGGTAGGTAGACACTCAAATATTTTATTTTGTCCACAATTATTTTAAATGGAATTTTTCTTTCTATCTCTTGCTGTTGGGCTTTGTCAGTAACATATAGAAATGCTGATGATTTATATGGGTTTATTTTATATCCTCCAGCTTTGTAAAGATATTCATCGTTTCCAGTAGGTTTTTGGATGATTTTCTAGAATTCTCTAAGTATACCATCATATCATTTGCAAAGAGCAATTGGCCTGCTTCATTTTATACTCCAGGGTCAAACTTGCCTGTTATTCCAATATATTTTTGATTTCCTACTGTAGCATTCTAGTATCCTTTGATGAATGTGAAAACTTTTTTGGTGTTTTTCCCAGAAGATGTTATAGATCTTCATAGAATTTATTGACTTTGGTATCTTTGGCATCAATGACTGGAGCATAAACTTGTATTATTGTAATATTGAATGGTTTGCTTTGGTTTTGAATGGATCATTCTGGCATTTAGAGATTATACACCAGTAATGCTTTATGATCACATTTTTATTAACTATAAAATCTGTTCCATTTTTTTTCTAAAGGGCACTCATTTTCATCCATTTAATTTCACTGACACCCACGATGGTCAATGTTTAATCTTTTCATCATTTGTTTGACTATATCCAATTTATTTTGGTTCATGGATCTTATATTCTGGATTCACATTTTCCTTTCATAAACTGAATAAGTATCTCATACTTATGGATCATTATTTTTTCAAATTTTTTCAAATTCAAAATTCTTTTAAACAAAAAAATACAAATCAATTTTAAAGAATTAGTGTATTCATAGTTATTGTGATTTTCTCAATTTATGGATACTAAATATTTAAAGCTAAAATTTATATAGAGATTGAAGCTTTTAAGTTTTATGGAACACTTTTACAAGTTACTTTATTATTATTATTATCTTCATTTTATGGATGAAGAGATTGAAACTGAAACTATGAGATTAAGTGACTTGCTCAGACTCTTACAACCAATATTTGAGTCAGAACTTGAATTCACATCTTCCTGGTTCCATATACTGCTCTCTATACATTATGGTATCAAAACATGCCTATTTGTAGTATAATTGCTATTTTGTGGCCTCTGTCTCTCTGTCTCTATCTCCATATATATTGCTATTTTGTAGCTTCTCTCTCTCTCTATTTCTCCCTCTCTCTCTCTTTCTCTCCATACATACATACATCTCTCCTACATATTTATATGTATAAATATATATTTCTTTTATAAATTTGTATATTTAAAATTTAAAATTCACATTTTTCACTTCATAAATGAGGAATGTAAAGCTCAGAATACCTAATGGCTTGCCAAATATTACAAAGCAAGTTCATTGGAATTTATAGAAGAAATAGGATAAAGACTCAGGTTTCTTTATAGCTTAATCTACTTCATTCAGCTTTTCTTGGATGTCCAGCTTTGGATCTGTATGTCCACTTAAGAATCTGCTTCTAATCCTCTGAACAACTTTCTTTTAATAAAAATAAACATCAATCAAAAATCTTTGGGCAGGTATCTTTCTTTGTTGATGAATTTGCTTTTCAAGTAGGCATGTCAGTAATTATACAACACAAATTTCTGTTCCTACATTTCTCTAAAATAAATAGGCCTCTAAGGGTAGTAAAAGAAGTTATACTTAACATTTTTATTTTCCAGTAAGAACATCTTGCTATGTGTACTCTCCATACTTATTGCATACATCTGGACCTAGGAATCTTCATATGGACAACTAGTTCATGAGATATAGTTATTTTTCCTCATTAAAACACCACCACAACAATCAGGTAGTCAATAAATCTTTATTAAGCATTTTATATATGTCAGTAGCATGCTATGCAAAGAGAGATTTTAGAATTGAAGAAATCCAAAGAAAACAAGATGTGAAATTTAGAAGGTAGGGACTCCCATGCATGAAGAATAGTTAGTAAAAATGTCTAAAGTTGGAAGATAGTTTAAAAGTTTAAAAGAGGGCCATTAAAAAAGCTGTTGTGAAGTATAAGGTATAAGAATAGAAGGATATGTGTGTGTGTTTGTGTGATAGTATTAGAAAAACTTTAATTGTAAAATAAAGGATTCTACATTTGGTCCTAGAGGTCATAAGCAGTCACTGGCGATTACTGAGTAGGGAGATGGCATGGTTAAGTCTGTGTATTATAAACATCACTTTGATGACTGAGTAGAAGACAGATGGGAGTGGGAAAGGGCCTTGTAGCAAGCAGATCAGCATACTCTTGTAATAGTCCAGGACTGAGAAGATTAGGCCTTGAAGTGTCAGTGATGCAGTATCTGAGAGAACAGGACATATTTATTACATAAGATCATAAGTTTTGAATTCTTGAACTAATGTTTTCCACTTGAATAGATATGGACCAGGTCTAACACCTGTACACAGTTCTACTAACTTGCAGATTATGATTTCAGGCTTAAGATTTCAGAATCCATGGGAATCTTAAGACACACACAAAAATATAAAAAGAAGGCTGCTAAGACCCTGGTTAAAGGGCTCTATGGAGACTTAATGGTGAAACATCCTCCATACTAATGAATCTGAGTATACAATAAGGAGAATTGTGAAGGTGGCTTTTATAGTGTGACCGGATAGTATCATGACCTCAAAGTTCTCCTTGCCACAGTGCCTGAAATTCTCATCACTGAAGAATCATCTCTTGGGTTAAAGCATGTAGTCTCTAGAATCCCCTTTTGCAAATACAAATATCTTTGTAAGAATATGTTAATATGTTCCTTGACATAATTTTACATAATAAATTATCCCTAAACCTAGTAAAGTACAGAAAGAATGAAACTTGGAATTAATACTTAAATATGGAGAAAGGGAGAAAGATGAGTAAAGATCTGAAATAAACCTTATGTTAGAAGATTTGGATTATTAGGGGACAATATGAAGACACAGAAAAGATATAAATGATATAATAGGACTCTGTGACCCTCTGATTTTTGGAGGGGGTGGGCCTGGATTAGAAAAATCTTGAATCTCAACCCCTCCTGGCCTCTGCTCTATTGGAGAGCATTATGGGTATTAGTAGTTCAGAAGTATCATTTGAGTTCAGTCTGGAAAGCTGTATATTCTTCTGCAGCAGAGGGAGAGGAATTCATCATAGAGGAAATAGCACTCTAAGGAACTGTTCTTGATTAAAATTGATAGGACATAAGCTGCAAAATTTTGAATTTTAAGTAAAAAATGGTTTAATGGAAAGAGTATGGGATAAATGACTTCTACTTTTGAATTTTCTACCAAATAGTTTGTGACCATAAAGAAGTTTGAGTCTTATTGCTACATGAGGAAGTAAAGAAAAGATTTGTTGAATATGTATATTTAGGGTAAGCATAATTAAGCATAGTAATATATTAAAAATATCCATTGCTTAGAGACACATTGAAACAAAGCTTCCAGTAATGAGTAAATACATGAGAAACTGAATCACTGAAAAACTATTAGATAGCTCAGTCTGATGGGTAGCAGTCAACCACCTAATTAATGTTCATAAACAAAGATTTTCACTAGATCACTAATCTAAGATGCAAAGGTATAAGCAACTATTCAAAAAGGAGCTATTAGAGATCAGTTTTCCCATGTACCCATGAAGTTCAGTCTTGGGAATTTATATATGCATGTGTCATAATAAATAAAAAATTATTTATCACCTACCATATGTTAGGAATTATGCTAAGTGTTGGAGATATAAAGAAATGCGAAGAGTAGTGCCTGCTGTTAAGGAGCTCACAGTATGATGGGAGAGACAACATGTAAACAACTATGTAGGAGATTAATTGGAAATAATCAACAGAGGGAAGGCACTAACACTAGGGGGGATTGGGAAAGTCTTCCTGTAGCAAATAAGATTTTAGCTGAAACTTGAAAAAAGGGAAGGGAACCAGAAAGTGGAGATGAGGAGGGAGAACATTTCTTCCAATCCTAGGGAAGAATCAGTGAAAATGATCAGAGCTAGAAGATGAAAGGGCTTGTCCCAGAAACAGTTAGGAGGCAATCATGACTATACTGAACATTATGTAAGTGGGGGGGGGGTATGTGTTTGATGAAGTGTAAGCTCTAAAAAGACTAGAAAGGTGTATATGGAACAGGTTTTGACATGATTAAAAAAGGAGCAAATAATTTTCTTTCTTCTTTGTCATAATCTTTGATCCCTTGACTCCATGACAACAAACTGTCCTTTTATGCCCTTAAATATAAAAATATTATATTGTACAAACAAAACCAATGCAGACAATATTAGAAGGGAAACAATAAACTGGGAAAAATTTTTACATTCAAGGGTTCTGATGAAGGCCTCATTTCTAAAATATATAGAGAATTGACTCAAATTTATAAGAATTCAAGCTATGAGGAGTTTTGATTGATAAACAGATGTTCTTATATTTAATTCTAGTGGTGATAGGGAATAATTAGACTTTATGGAGATTTGGGTTTATATGGCCAGATGTATTATTTTAATAATATCACTTTGAAAGCTGAGTTGAGGATGGACTGGAATGAGTAGATATTTGTGACAAGGAGGCCAACCAGCAAGTTATTGCAATAGTTCAAGCATGAAATGATGGGGGTTTATACCAGTGGCAGTATGTAATTGACATTAGTATTCATCATTAATACTGTCTTTGACTAGAAAACACAGTTATATTATTAACCATCTGGTCTTTTCAGAGAATACAACCCTGGTTGAAAAAAATCTTATTTAATTATCCTGCTTTGGTATGGAATGTTATGATCTGAATATACTGAGGGAATAAATCAGTGAGTTCATGGATTCATGGAAATATTGAAATAAATTTTATTTTAGGTTTGAACAAGCAGACCAAGCATTGTAGATCCCCATTGGCCCTACCCCTAAAATAACCAGAACCCACTGTATACACGAGAATAATTTTACCAATTATCTCATCTTTAACTACACTCCCCCTCTCTTCTCTCATCTCATCAAGATTTTCCCATTTCAACAGCATACCCCAAGGACCAATAGAGATTATAGCTAAATCTCCTATATTTATTTTGCTCAGCACAGTACTTAAGCAAGGGCTTAATACATCTTTTTATTTCATTCTTTCATAATCTATTGAGGTTGTTTGAGGTCCTGATTTGTGTATTTAATACATATTATTCTGCTTTGGCATAATTTACAGATTTTATAATGAACCTATTTCTACTTTTACCTAAGCACTTGATTCAAAATTTTGAACACGTTTAATACCAAAGAAGAAATTCTATAAGGGAGGCAAGCCAAGGGATGAATATTATGCTATTTTTCATCTTCTGCTTTTTCTTATTTTTTATTTTTTTAAATAATAGCTTTTTATTTTCAAAATACATACAAAGATAGTTTTCAGCATTCAGTCTTGCAAAACTTTGTGTTTCATATTTTTCTCCCATTTCCCCCCTTCCCTAGACAGCAAATAATCCAATATAGATTAAACACGTGCAATTCTTCTGCACATTTTCACATTTATCATGATGTACAAGAAAAAGTAAGATCAAAAAGGAAAAAAATGAGAAAAACAAGCAAGCAAACAGCAAAAACAAAGGTGAAAATACTATGTTGTAATCTAATCTATTTTCAGTCCCTGTGGTCCTCTATCTGAATACAGATGGCTCTCTCCACAAGTATTTTTTAATCTTCTTTTTTTTTTACAGTTTATTTTATTAAAGCTTTTTATTTTCAAAATATATGTATGGATAATTTTTCTACATTGACCCCTGTAAAACCTTGTTCAAAATTTCCTCCCCTTTTCCCGCACCCTCTCCCCTAGATGGCAAGTAATCCAATATATGTTAAACATGTACAATTCTTCTATAAGTATTTCTACAATTATTTTGCTACATAAGTGAAATCAGATCTAAAAGGAAAAAAAATAAAAAAGAAAACAAAATGCAAGCAGACAACAACAAAAAGAGTGAAAATGCTATTTTGTGATCTAAACTTAGTTCTTACAGTCTTCTCTCTGGGCGTAGATGGCTTTCTTCATAACAAGATCATTGGAACTAGCCTCAATCATCTCATTTTTGAAGAGAGCCTTGTCCATCAGAATTGATCTTTGTATAATCATCTTGTTGCCTTGTACAATTATCTCCTGGTTCTGCTCACTTCACTCAGCATCAGTTCATGCAAGTCTCTCCAGGCCTCTCTGAAATCGTCCTGCTGGTCATTTCTTACAGAACAATAAGATTCCATAACATTCATTTACTCGTAATTTATTCAGCCATTCTCCAACTGATGGGCATTAACTCAGTTTCCAGTTTCTTGCTATAGAGGGCCACAGATAGTGGGGGATCTCTGGGTGAGATATAAGACCCTTCAGCCCAGAAGGAACTTGCTGGCAATGTCTGGTTCGGCTCCCCATCTCCCCTAAGGGCTCTTGGTCTTTCTGAGAAGTCAGGAGGCAGTGACAACCTGTGTTGTAATCGAATCAGAGTGATACCAATTGGCAAAGAGACATCTACATACAAGAGCAAGTTGTATATACCACATGTGCAGTATATAGATAGCGCATGTGCAAGTGTGCTGTAGTTATGTAAGGGTATTAAGGTATATAAGGCTGAGAGAATTTGGAATAAATGGACTCCATATTTGACCATCCACATTAAGTCCCGCTCATCAGTCCTCCATTAAGACCAAGGACTCGGGTTGATATCAAAGTGCTCCAGAGAGCTAGGCTGGACACCATATCTTGCCAATACAAAAAGGGCTGCCACAAACATTTTTGTACATGTGGGTCCCTTTCCCTCCTTTAAGATTTCTTTGGGATACAAACCCAGTAGAAACACTGCTGAGTCAAAGGGTATGCACAGTTTGATAACCCTTTGGTTATGGTTCCAAATTGGTCTCCAGAATGGTTGAATTGGTTTGCAACTCTATCAACAATGTATTAGTGTCCCAGTTTTCTCACATCCCCTCCAACGTACGTCATTATCTTTTCCTGTCCTCTGATCCAATATGAGAAGTACATAGTTCTCTTAATTTGCACTTCCCTGATCAATGGTGATTTTGAACACCTTTTCATGTGACTATAAATGATTTCGATTTCTTCATTTGAAACTTGTCTGTTCAAATCCTTTGAACATTTATCAATTGGAGAACAGCTTGAATTCTTGTAAATTTTAGTCAATTCTCTATATATTTTAAAAATGAGGACTTTATCAGAACCCTTGAATGTAAAAATTTTTCCCAGTTTATCACTTCCCTTCTAATATTGTTTGCATTGGTTTTGTTTGTACAAATATATTATTTTTATAATAAGGGCATAAAAGGGCAGTTCATTATAGAGTCAAGGGATCAAAGATTATAAAAAAGAAGACAGAAAATTATTTGTTAATTTTTTTTAATCATATCTAATGCTTCATGACCTCATTTGAGTTTAGTTTTTTGTTGTTATTTTGTTTTGTTTTGGCAAAGATACTGGAATAGTTTACCATTTCCTTCTCCAGCTCATTTTTACAGATGTAGAAACCAAGGCAAACAGGGTTAAATGAGTTGCCAAGTGCCACACAATTAGTAAGGGTCTGAGGGCACATTTGACCAAAGGAAGGTTTTTTCCTGACATTAGGGCCAGCATTCTATCTACCTGTCCTATCAATATCAAATGTGGAGAAGCCAAAGAGAATGATGATTGGCCAATGGATTTAACAATTAAGAAGTCTTTGAGCATTGGATTTCGAAATTAATAAGTCTCTGTTAGAGATGTTTCAGTAGTGTAGCAGAGGTTGAATCATGAGAGAAGAAATCAAGAAATGATTTTTTTTCTAAAAAGCTAATTGCCAATTTGTTAGTGGGAAGCACTCAAGTTGTAACTTGTGAGCAAGAATCTCAGTCCCTCAGAATTATCCCTGAAATTCTGAGACTGCTAGCATTCAGATTGTTTCTGTGTAAATTGTTTGGTAATAGGATTAGAAATTGAAGTAGTTCAGGAAGCAGTGCCATAGAAGTTTGTCAACAAATGGAAGGTAAATAAGGTAGCAGAATTGAGAAAGGATTCCTTAGAATAAGGAAATCCTGAACACATTGGTAAACAGAGAGTAAGAAGCCAAAGGGGAAAGAAAAATTGAAGACTGATTGATGAAACAAAGAATCTAGAGGGAGATATGGATTTAAGGGAAAAATGGGTGGGTTATTCTTAACAAGGACAAGAGCCATTTTTGAGGAAAAGAGAGAGTTAACATGCATTTTGATGATAATATTTGTGATGTATTTAAAATCCTTTGTTGAACAAATATTTTTGAATAAGGTTATAAAAGTGCACCTGTCAAGATAAATGAAAAATATTACCTGGGATGAAAGAGAGAGTTACAACTCCTACTAAAAACTCTAACTGATGTGATGCTAGTACATAACAATTACGGTATCAATCTTTTATTTATTTAGAAAACATATAAATGTATACTTTTATGGTGACTTCATTTTCCTTACCTAACTTCCCCTCCTCAACATTTCTGACTTGAGCACATGTCAGCTTCCTTTTGTAGCCCTACACGTTTATTGATTAGGTTCTATTACCACAGTGCCTGTCTTTATCTGCAATTGAACCCTCCACCCCTGGACCCTCCCATCCTCCTTTCCATGATACTCATTCACCCCTTCACCTGGACTATCAGAATAATGAAGCCTTGATTTCAATTCTTTCCCTCATTTCTCTGTTCACTGCTCTGCAGGTTAATGCAGATTCCAAACTTCAACAAGCAGCTGTTAAACATGTCATTAACACTGCTTCAGCTGCAAATGAAACTCTGCTATTGGGATTACTCTGGGAGCTATAGTTTGGTGATGAGCTTTGTCAATCACAGCTGACCCGCTGTGTACAGAATGAAACTCAGATTATCTTCTTTCTTCCTTAGACTCTTGTCATTTTTTTTCACAAAGAATTACTATTCTACTCCCTGAAAGATTGATTACTTGCACAAATAAGAGAGTCTGAGACATTAATACAAAATTCACAGGCTTTTCTTTATCTCAAACCTGCAACTCACTCTATATTTCCTCCTGGTAATTATATTAGAATTGTGTACACTAGGAATTGCCATCTGATTATTATGAAACTAGTTTTGTCATGACAAAAATGAGCTTAAGTCTTGTTTTTTTGGAAAATGATCAGTACAGTGCACTGGATGAGAGAGAAGGAGATTAAATCCAACTTGCTTTCATCCATGAATGCTTTCATCTCTTTTTCAAACACAGGAAATGATTACCACTGCTATAAGCTCCAGTTCATATGAGTGAAAAAGGATAAGAAAATATTGAAAATTCTGTAACCAACAGTAGGACATAATATAGGTCCCTGGCACCTACTGAGAGACATGTACTTTATTTTTCCATACTGCCAATGTAAAGGATTTCATATTTTAAAGTTTATTTTACATTGAGGTGTACTGGGAAGATGCTAATTAACTTTTTCTTTTCAGTTGATTTTCAAAAAAATTATTACAAAGTGAAACTAAAAATATAATTTTCAAATCTGATGGTAATTTATTTGTTACCTGTTAATGAGATTGAGACAGAGACAGAGACAGAGAGAGACAGAGAGACAGAGAGGCAGAGAGACAGAGAGAACAAGAACAAAAATAACAAGAGAAAGAGGAGGAAGGAAGAAAGAAGAAAGGAAGAAGAAGAACAAGGAGGAGGAGTAAGGAGAAAGGGTGGAGAGAAGGAAGAGGGTGACAGAGAGAAAGAAGAGGGAGAGGAAGGAAAAAGGAGAGATGAAGAGATGAGGGAGAGAAGGTTGAGAGGAGAGTGGAGAAAGAAACAGAAATAGAAAGAGAGACTGAGACTGTAACAGAGACAGAGATACAGAGACAGAAAGAGAAAAAGGTCTAGCATTAGACAGATAGGTTAATGGAAGGAAAGTATTGCATTGTAAGAGTGTAATTTCAAACAATAGAGATAATTTAGCTGGGGCAGTCAGGAAGAGAAAGTAGAGAGGAGAAATGAAAGAAATGAACAGGTAGAGCAATAAGATGTTCACAAAACATAGCCTATAAACATAAGTGATGTGGCTATTTTATAATTTTTACTCATTAAAGTTTTGTGAACCCCAAATAGTGCTTCTCAGTATTCAATTATTTTCTTCATTGATTTGAATTAAGCTCACTATAGGATGGCAAAACTGATAAATTCTTTTAAAAAAGTCATGTAGCTTTTAAGACGAGAATTCCTGGATTTCTCCACATTTTATTCAAAATGATTTTTGCTTCTGTCATGTGGTATGATTTAAAAAAATGAAATAAAGACATATTCAACTGCTGCACCATAAATATTTTCCACTTGGTGATTGAAAATTACCATATTATCTCTTGATTCAGATGTGTCATATAGACCTTGGTATATAGTAACTTCTATGTAGGAACTCACACTTAGGGAGCTCAGAGATAGGCTATGCTTGCAAACTCTTGTTTAGATGTCTAATCACATGGACTTGTCTGTACTTTTCTAGCATTTTCATTTTCCTTCAGGACCAGAGATTTGGTTTCTATTACTGACACAGTTGTTTTATTGAGTGTGATTAGGTGGATTGTAAAATTTTGAATACTATTCAATTGGGGGAATAGAAGAAAATTTATAAATATATATATGTATATGGAATATATGTATCTATACATATATGCATGTGGTATGTATATATTTATATATTTCTCATACTATATATATACACATACCTATATGTACATATGTATATATATATATATATATGTATATATATATATAGTATGAGAAATAAATATAAGCAAAAGAAGCAAAAGCTATGTATGGCATGCATGCACTAATCTTGAAATATGTCTAAACTTGAACTCAACAAGAATGACTTTTCTCATTGAATGGCTGTAGTGCCATTACTTTAAAGGCGCAATATGCTACAATTCCTGTGACAATGAATCATATTACAAAGTGAAGGTATAATTTTAAAAATGTCCCATACATTGGGCCACCAATCATGTGTTGGTGATTTTTGTTCCCCTTTCAGCTAGGCCTACTTGATCTATAAAATGGAACTTTTAATTCTTAACAATGGCTCTCAAATTTAAAAAAAAATAAAAGCAAGATCCCAAATTCCTATGTATATTGTTCTACATACATACTATACAAGAGGCAAATGCTTTTAGTTGCTTTGTCTTTGACCTAGACAAAATAACACATAATGAATGCACATTTTGCTTGTGTTTGGCCATTTAAATTAATACATAAGATTATAGGGTTACAAATTGCCGTGCATGACAAAATGACCACTCTTAATAGAATTCTGGTTTCATGAATACACATATTACTAAATGATTTTGAAGTAGAGTAGAGCCCAAGACAAAACATGTATTTGTGGGGTCATTGAGATAATAAGAATACCCCTTGGCATCCCTTGTTGCCCAGAGATTTAGTGAAAAAAGCGCAGACTTTGCCAAGGATCTGTAAACTTTAAAAGTCTTATATGAATGCAAACTATAGTTATCCTTAAAGATAATAGCTGATTTAACTAATTGTGTAAATGTAAACTCTTGGATTCCGAGCCCAAATTTTATACTATTCCACCATATCCCAATTACCACTTTCTCAGTCACCATTTCCCAAAATATTCTTGAAACAACACAACTTTCAATTCGATTGCATAAGCCTTTATTAAGTACCCACTTTGTCCTTTGTGCTAGCAGTATAAACGTAATTGATTTTGACTCTTCTATAGGGTTTAGCAGAGGAGGACAAGTATTGGCTCTGTGTTTTTTTTAATTAGCCTTGTGTATAACTCTTCTGATTTGTCTGTAATGGTTCTGTCTTATGAACTCACTATCCTACTTTCCAAAGAAGCTCTTCCAAACTTCTCACTCCTTCTCAAACATCTCACATTTTCTACATCTCTTATTCTCTCAGCTGAGAATCTTTCTTCATATTGTACAGAAAAGTTAAGGGCTTTTATGACTTCCCTCCTTCCTCCTCTTTCTTATCACATATTATTCTTAGAGCTTCTTGTCACTATCTTCGCTTTCATCACTGTCTCAGATGATAGGGTGGTCTTACTCCTTACCAAGTCTGACTTGTCTGCCTGCTTAAGCCCTATTCCATTCTTCCTTGTTTCCTCCAATGCATAGTTCTTTTTGTTTTTCTCACATCATCACTTCTATCTCTCTCTCCCTCTTTATTGTCTTATTCCCTACTAACTATAAACATGCCAGTGCTTCCTCTAGTCTTAAAAACAAAACAAAAAATATCCAATTCACTTGATACTTCCATCCCACTGGATATTCAATAGACCTCTTAAAATTCATCTTTTGAGTACTCCCCCTTCTCTCCTTTGACATTGCTACCATTCTGTTGCAGAGCCTTATCAGCTTATGTCTAGAATATGTAAATAGCCTGCTTATGGGGCTACCCCACCTCAAGTCTCTATCCCCTCCAATCTGTTCTCTGTTTAGCCACTGAACTCTAGTGGCTCCCGTTGTTCCTAGGCTTGATTAAAAATCTTCTATTAGACATTTAAACCCCTTCATATCCTAATCTACTTCTATCTTTCCAGTCTTCTTACACTCTGCTCCCTGCCATTGATTCAATGACATTGATTTCTTTGCTTTTCCATGAATAATATATATCATCTTTCAGCCATAGACTTTTTACAGGGGGTTGTCTTTCATGCCTGGAATGCTCTTCCTTCTTACCTCTGACCACTACCTTCCTTGAATTCTTTTAAGTCCCAATAAAAATTTTGTCTTCTAAAAGAAGTCTTTCCCAGCTTCACTTATTTATTAATTCTACTGCTTCCTTCTGTTAATTATTTCCTATTTATCCTATATATAGGATATATATATATATAATATGTACATATATATATATATTTGTTTGTATATATTTATTTGTTCTCTCTCCCATTGTAATCTTTTTGAGGACAGGGACTGTCTTGTGCTTCTTTATTAGCAAAAGATCTTTAATAAATGTTTACTTATTGCTTTAGCAATTGGTAGCAAATGGGCTAATCACTGTTAAACTTTAACTATTCTATCCTTTTCTCTTCATCTCCCCACCAGATGTATCTACATTATGAAGTCTTCACCTGCTGAAGATCATATATGTTCTTTCTGTTTCAGGTCCAATTTGTAGTTTGAGTGATATGCATTTACTGAAAAAGTAAATGTCTCTCCATGTAAACATTTAGTATTAATATAAGCAAATGAGGCAACACAAATAAAGGTAATTATTTTATCCTTTCATTGTGTTCACAATTCCTTTTCTGGGATATTTCCAATATCTTATCTGGTCTTAGGTTCTCAATTCAGAAGTAAATCCACTTCTGTTAGAGTCATGTTATCATGATTATCTTTTCCACCATTTTTAGAGTTGATTAAATCAAATAATTATATATTAGGCACCTAGTAGTGCCTGAGCAAAACACAATACTAAGCCATTAATTATAATTATCACTATGTTTAGTGTAAGGCTTCTGCCTTATATCAATGTTTTCAATAGTATTTGGTTCTTAGCTTCCAAATAGAAGGCAGTGGTAAGGCTAGATTTCATAGGAATTTGTAAGAAAGATGAGATTTGGACAGCTGAAATAATGTTTTATTCCTATGTAGTCACACCACCCATTAGAAGGTGAAATGTAGGAGCCAAGGGCCCTTAGGACAGAGCATGAGATTGACCTTCCTTTTCTTTTCATGTATACAGGATGAGCAGACATGGACATATTGTCATCTGCATTAAAGATCCCATATTCTTCCTCTTCCCTTTTCCTCACTTTCCTATTAGTCCTAAAGACAATACCAACCTTCCCACTGCCCAGTTTCACAGCTTTGATTTTATCCTTAAATTTTCATTTCCCATTATCCCATGCTTCTGATCAAATACCAAAATGTGACCCTTCCTACTTTTATAACACCTCTCATTTCTACCTCCTTCTCTCTATTATTCCAGCCATCAGCTTAGGTCAGACCTCATTAGCTGTCACAGGGATTATTTCAATACCTACCAATTTTGTCTGCCTTAAGTCTCACCTCTTCCCAATTCATCCTTTAGTATATACAACTACCAAGTGATTCCCCTAACCAGATAACTTCTTTATCAAGGAAATACCAGTGACTTTCCACTGATTCTAAGATCAAATATTAATTCATTTTTATCTCATATGCTTTAAAAATTCTATTTTTGTATATCTTTTATAATGAACATAGCAAAGTTATACTACTCACCCCCCCCAACTTGGAGATTACTGTTATGAAGTTGGGAGTTGTCTTTGAAATGTGAGTGTACTTTCAGTGAAACGGTGTTTTGTGGCCATGACCCACAATTGTGTAACAAAATTTGTTGGGTTTTTTTGGGAATGGGAGATGTGCAAAAGAACAACAAAACTATATGTGATCAGGGAAATAGAAACTTTTTTTTTCAACCTCTGGGGAATTAGGATATGTTTCATGTAAGATTTTATATGTTATTTGGGCTTCAAGACATATATATATATATATACATATATATATATATATATATATATAATTTCAATAGAAAGAAAGTGGGGTTATCTTTGTAAAGGATTATCATGAGCAAAAGTATGGAAGTAGAAAACCAAGAGGTATATACTAGTGACTACTGAATCACATTTTGGTTGGAGCATTGAGCAACTGGAGGGAAGGGATAGTGTGAAAATTAATAATAATAATAATAGCATTTATATAGCTCAAGTTAGCATAAGCAAATATTATCCTACAACAATCCAGGATGGTAGATGCCATTATTATTCCTATTTTGCAGATGAAGAAAATGAGGCAGAAAAAGTTCAAATGATTTGTCCAGGGTGTCTGAGATAGAATTTGCAGTCATGTTTTTCCAACTATTACGGTTATAAAGTACCCATGTCAACTATCAAATTGGAGTATCCCCTCTCAAGGTAAATGAAATGGCAAAACTTCAGTATATTTTTAATTCTACTACATCCTTTTTTCTTTTACCCATTTCTTTAATTTTCCCCAGTGCTAGTTTTAAATCTATCTTTTCAGGGAATGGTAATGACGAGACTTGGGAAAGATGAAAAATCAGCTAAAATAAGAGATTATTAGAATAGGGGTAAAGTTAAGGACTTCTTGAATCTCCAGGGCACAACTCACAAAAAGATTAATGAGGGAAGATGCCAGATGAGGATTGTTTTAGCAAAGAATCAAGCTATTGTTTAATATCTCATCATTATCACAGGGCAGCTCTAATACTGTGGTTAAAGAGAATATGCATCAAAAGTCAAATGACAATACATTCCACACAGAGTGCCAGGAGGGAAACCACCTCTTCCATGTGATATTTTGACTTAAAATCATCTGTCATTGGTTGGCATAGAAATAAATCTTTATTCTAATAAATGATGCGTTATTTTGTTATAGCCTCCCAGAAGGAGCAATATACTTGACCCTTTCCTTTAAGCCTTCGGAAAAATGAATACTCAATTTCTTGACATTGCCAGGCTTTTGGAGATTAAGCTGAAAAGTCAGCAATGACTTTACAAAGCACCTGTACATTGGGGGTTTAAGGCCAAAGCTAGGGTCTGAATTTCCCTGTAGCAAGCAGAATTTTAATGTCCTACCCCAGACTGTGAAAATAAAGGAAAAGATCTGTCTGCATGCATCCAGGAATTGTGTTTTTTTCTTTCCTTTCCTTTCCTTTCCTTTTTCCTTTTCTTTTCCTTCCTTCCTTCCTTTCCCTTTTCCTTTCCTTTTTCTTCCTTCCTTCCTTCCTTCCTTCCTTCCTTCCTTCCTTCCTTCCTTCCTTGCTTGCTTCCTTCCTTCCTTTCTTCTCTCTCTCTCTCTCTCTCTCTCTCTCTCTCTCTCTCTCTCTCTCTCTCCCTCTCTCTCTCTCTCTCTCTGTCTGTCTCTCACCTTGGCACTATCTTCTGGTCACAGTGAATCATCTATACTAATAACTGCAATCATTCTCAAATTATTCAATGTCCATTTTTTGGGTCATTTTTTTTCCCCATAGAAAAGACAATGTTCTCCAAACAAGTCACAGACAATTCTTTTCCTGTACAGGTTGGGGATCCTCAATGTACATTCAGAGCCATGCACACAAGTGCAAATAAGTCAACTACCACAGCTATTTAATCAGGAACGTTTGTTGATTTGAGCGGTGCCCCTATGCTGTGAAATGAAAAAAGAAAACCAAATTTTCTTGAGCAATCTTGCTGTTCCTGCTTCAGGTGCTAGGCCATTTCACTAAAGCGGCTCAGACGAGAATGTCATTAGTTCTTAAGCCCCAGGTGAATTTGCCACTGTTCCACATGATTAAGCCAGATAATTGTGTGTTGATAGCGAATGTGGTTGGTGAAATACAATTTCTAGGACCTTCCTAAACAAACACAATGTAGAAGTGAGTCAAAGCGCTGTCATTCCAGCCCTTTGTCACAGGCTTTGCACTTGCAGACATCTCTGGTGAGGACCGGCAAATATTTCTATGGTTTACATGGCTGTACTCTTAAAGATGACCTGGTTTGGAAACTGGATCATATGTTGCTTGGCGTTTGGTTTAAGGGGAAAAAAGGCATCTTATTAAAGTGCCAATATGGGCTTCTTGCTTTTACCTTGCTTGGGACACTGAATGTAAATGATTACTTTAAGTTTGTCTTAGAAAGTGTTTGTGATTATAAAGATCCCTTCTGAAATGTGTAAAAATACCAAGCCTCCCAATGACAAAAACAACAACATCTGCCGATGGCAAAATATATTAAATTTTCAGGGCCAAGTTTTCTGAAGCAGTCAATGTGTTTGCATGTGTGATTTCTTTCACGTCTAAGTTTTTTTTTCTGGATGAGGAAATGTGTGTGTATTTGTGTGTACAAATCAGGTAATTCTGCTTTGGATTCATATAGCTACAACTTTTCTTACACTAAAATATAGAGATAAAAGAAATATGGATTTCTGGTAATGGTAAAAAAGTGTTTTTATTTTGTTGAGGTAAAAGTAAGAGCATTTTTAATATTCAGACTTTTAAAAGAATTTCATTTAATCTCAAATTTGAGATTTTTTCTTACAATGTGTTTAAGTTTTTAAAAAGTATCTTTTTATTTGATTTTTATGCCAAAGGGATGCCAATCTGTAAAATCACAGAAAGGGTATATTCAATATGCACAGATAAATCTCAAATTGTCTCTGGCTATATTTAATGTCAAAGTTCATACAATGCAATGATTAATATACATTGCTCAAAGTGTAGAATTCTTCTAAAACCTCTTGGCAATTCACCAGTGTTTCTGCTTTTGGTGAGCTCTTTACATTTTAAGACAGTTTGCTCCACTGTTGAATAACTCTAATAGTTAGAAAGCTTTTCTTTCTATAGAATCCATCCTACTTTCCTGCAACTTCTCTGCATAAATCTTTGATCTATATGCCACTTTTTGGCACATTTTGGAACACAGATGTCATTTTCCCATTAAGTCTTTTTATGGGACAGATTTTTTCATTTCCTTCAATTATTTTTCATGTATATAACTTCTGGAGCCTTGTCATTTTCTTTAGGATACTAAACTTAACACTGTCCATATAAAGAAGGGTATCAGAATTTTCCCTCTACTCTAAATGTGCAATGTGTCTTAAACTAAAACCAGTTTTCATAGTTCAAAATATATTGACTTTTTAACTTTAGCTTCTTGGAGCTGTTATAATAAGTTCATGTATCTGATTTTTCACTATTAAAATTTTGCAACTTAAAAAATTTTTATTCTTTTCCTTAGAATGCTACTTTGTGTATAGCGTTAGAAATTAAAACAGATGAGCTGAATGAAATTATCATGCATGGTATTTCAGAACTGCATAGATACAGAAAACTAAACTTTAGTGTCAATGAATGTACAAAGATGGGAATGGATAATCTTTTCTTTTAATATAGATACATAGTAGTATAATATGTGGTGGTTGTTTGTCCTTTGTTCTCGAAGAGGGTTGTGACATCAGGGAAATGATGCCATGACATGCAATTAAATTAGATTTCAGAGAGGAAAGGCCATTCAAGGTCACCTGCCTCAGTTTCCCCTTCAAAGCAATCTGGATCCAGTGGCCAGATACAGATCAGGACATGATAGGTACATTAGAGAATTGCAAAGTAAGGTGTTGGTGTGGTACAAGAATGGTGGTTTGTGGCTGGGAGTGGTGTAGGTTATGATCATTGGAAAAATCATTGAAGCCATCAGAGAAGAGGAGGCATTTAAGGTTTGTTTTGTGTGTTTGTTTAAAGATAAGTTCAACATGTAGGGAGATGGCACAGATTTGAAGAAAAAAAATTTAATATGGGAGGGAGCAGAGCATGGTCAGGCATTAAAAAGTTGTTTAGCTTGCTGGAGGTTACTGTGTGCTCAGGCAAACAATATGAAATAAAGACAGAAATAGAGAGCAATTTCATATTAGATTACTGCCATGAAAAAACTTTGGGGGAAGAAGGAAATAACTTTGACAGTGGACACTGGTTATACTTAACCTTTAAATGAAACAGGTTTTATTGCCAGTTTTACAATCAATTTCTTGAAGTTATAGAATACAAATATATATATACATATACATACATATATATTATTCATATATAAGCATGTATGATAAAATATGTTCACATATAATAGATACAGAGGTTTAGAAGGGATCTCTAGATGCCAGTAAATACATTATTGGAATTTGGTAACCTCTGGAAGGTTACTTTACTCCAAAGGATCCATGCTAGAGATTCCTGTAACATCTAATATATGCAGCATAATGGCATTTACAGTTTATTTTATGGATTAACCATATTTTAAAGAGAGGAGACAAAACCTATTAGAATGAGTAGGCTTGGAATGAGGAAAATCTGTTATCATGTTCTGCCTCTGACATATAGTTGTGTGATCATATGTAAGTAACTTAAAATATCACGTGTTTATCTAATTCTACATGGCATTAAAAAAGTTGTCAGTTTCCATTGGTGAAGAAAATTTGTTTTAACAAATAAACCCCAAATTATTATAACTTTTAAAATAGACATCCTGTCATTGGTGTCATAATAACACTGTTGATCTTTCTATTCCTTTAATTGAAGTTGTTTGTTTTTTGAAAGAGGCAAGTATAATTGTTGAGTTATTTTTGTTTTAATAAGGCAATTTACTGCCCCCTCCCCCTCAAGAAGAACCAGGTGTAGAAGTATTTTCCATATCTTTCCTTCTTATATCTAGTCCTGAACTTCTCCAAATCCAATCCAGAACTAGGCCATCACAACCTGGATTTCTTAGCGGGCACTTAGATTGAGAAAGTTCCAAAATTAGTACTTGAAAATTCTCTATCAGCATATCAATAACATAGCTTAGTATCTCTAGTCAACACAAATAATTAGTTTAAATAGGAACCTACCAAATGATGGAACTCCTTTCTCACTCTCCCTTGCCACTATAAATTCCTTCTTTGTAATATTTGTGACACTTGTTCTGAATGCTGTTTACAATTAGAATCATAATATTTTGAATCAGAAGGAACCTCAATAGCAATCTAGTCGAACTTATATCCCAAAGGAATACCAATTAAAATGTCATTCATCCTCTTCAAAAATAAAGGAAGAACAGCCACAAGTCTTTGACAACTGGTCACCTTTCCTCTGCTTGAACACTTTTGAGAAGAGAGTACCCACCACTTTTTTGAGGTAGCCTATTCTATTTTTATGAGAGTTTTGCCAGGATTTTTTTTCTTGACCTTGCCCCCATCTCCCAACGCAATTCTGCTTATTTTTTTCTATTAAAGAATAGCCTTTGTATTAAAAAGTGGGGGCAAGGTTACCACCAATAACAAACTCCTGAATACAATAGAGCCTATTCTTCTCCTTCTGTTCAAATCTGTATTCAATTCATTGTCCATTTGTAGTTACTGTCCCAGATGGCCAAATTCTATAGGTTGAATATCAATTCAACTAATCTCTGAGGGTATCAGGAAAGGCTTCAGTAAAGAAAATGGCACTTATGCTAAGATTTGAAGGAAAATAGATTATAAGAGGCAGGATTTAACAGGGAAGAGTATTCTAGGAATGAGAGATAGGAGAAGGGGGAAAAGTGTAAACAATTTTACAATGCCTTCTATACTTCAGATAATGTGTTAAGAGCTTTTAATATTTTCTCATTTTATCCTCACAATAACTCTGTAAGGTAGGTGCTATTCTCTTTTTGATTTTAAAGTTTGAGAAAGCTGAAGCAGAGATTGTAATGCATGGAGAAACTGAGGCAATATAGAAATTAGAGATTTTTAATAGTTTATTGATAGTAGTAGAGAGTTTGGACTGGCAGCCATATTAGCCAGTCTGGATAGGACTCTTATCTCAAAGTATCCAGCCCCAGAGAGTTTGGAATCCATAATTATGGGTCTGAATGGGACTCTTGTCCCATTCAGAGCATCCAGCCCCTGAGTGAGGGGCTCCAGGCACCCTTATAGAGAAAGGCAGAAGGAAGGGTAGAGCACTTGGGGATAGAAGTTCCAGGAAGGGACCATAAATTCAGTTCTGACAGATTGGGAGTATGGAGGAAGGATCATGAATTCTGATAAGGAGCTAGGAGACACTGAGTCTGAGACCAGAAAGACATACCCAAACATTGAAGATAAGTCATCTGGAGTTTTATGACTTTTTGGAATGTCAGTGGCCATACCTTTACAGCCGTAATTATCTCAGTCCTATTGGCCAGAGAGAGGGGTTGCTACTAGGGAGACTGAGGCAGAACAATTCAGGGAAACTGAGACCGAACAATTCAGGGAAATTGATGCAGAACAATTAAGGGAAACTGAGACAAGAGAACTGTGACACAACAAGATTAAGTGACTTGTTCAGGGTCATTCAGCTAGTAAGTGTATGAAGC
The DNA here is from genome assembly GCA_023553655.1 of Myrmecobius fasciatus. Taxonomy (NCBI): domain Eukaryota; kingdom Metazoa; phylum Chordata; class Mammalia; order Dasyuromorphia; family Myrmecobiidae; genus Myrmecobius; species Myrmecobius fasciatus. The sequence goes on along the minus strand of JAJPUD010003576.1, from coordinate 90,968 downwards.
CAGATTTGAACTGAGTCTTATTAATCCCTATTTCCATGTTTAATTTATTGAAACTCCAGCTGCCTTGTGCAAACCTGATCATGTAGGAGGAACAGCAAGAAAGTCAGTTTGCCTAAACTGCAGAATAGGGATGGGAAAGCTGGTTGGGGCCAGTAGGTTATAAAAGGATTTACATACCAAGAGACAAGTCCCATAATTCTCCCTAGGACTAACTTTTCCAGCCATTTTGAGGGAATACTTTATATAAAGTGATTCAGATCACAGAAAATCTATCCTGGTGTAGGCACAAGAAATATTGTCTTTGAGGCACAAGATCCAGGATCTGATTTTGCTGATGCAAGTAACTTTCCCTTTCTGGATCTCAGTTTTTATGCCTGTACAAGTGTCAGTTTGGATTAGAACTCTAACATATTTTTCAACAAAACATTTTCTGGGTATATGTTATGTGCCAAATTTAGGTTCTGTGGATAAAAAAGGAAAATGAGAAAAAACAAAACCAAAAAAGTTTCTCTCCTTAGGTAACATATGATCCATGGGAAACTGCTTGTACATAACACAAACAAAATGTCTAAAGAATTATTCTTATTATTGCTGTAATTTAGTGTAGTCCTACTAATGCTTTGGTCTAGGGACCTCCCAGTGACAAATTTCTCTTTACCAATATATATCAATTTAGAATATTGCCTGGGACACTCAGAGGCATGAATAATATTTGTTCAAGGTGAAACTTGAACCAAGTTTTTCCTGCCCCAGCTTTCTAACTTCCTACGCACTTTACTAAGCTCTAAAATTCTAGAGACTTGTAGTAAATCAAATCACAGAATGATATGATATAAGTGAAAATCTTATCTTGAAATATATAAAATCCTATTAACCCCAGAAATTATTTCTATTAAATAATTAGCTTAACAAGGGAAAAGCAGCACGATCTAGTGAATAGGAGTTGATTTCAGATTCGAGAAGACCTACCTCTGATACATACTGACTGTGAGACTCTAGGCAAATTACCTATCCTCTCAGTATACAGACAATTTTTTAAGACTATAAATAGGAAAGCTTATGATAATCTGCAATGGTAGAGAGAGTTTCCTCACCAGAAGTTCCCTATAGCAATGAAATCATAGCTTAGCATACATATGCATATGTACATATACATATATACTCATACATTATGTGTGTGTGTGTATGTGTGTGTATGTATGTAAAACTTGTTTCTCACCAACATAATCAAAATACTTAGGGGAAGGGAGTATTTGAATATTTTCCTCATCACAATTGTGATAACGAACACTTTCTATACTTTTAACGTGGGGTAAATAGGAAAGAAGTGCTTGACTACTAGATTCACAAACAATGAATAGGGTCTGGACATCATAAGAATTTATCCAGCCTTCTTTGTGGTGACCATATGATAAGGAACACAAAGAAACCATGACTTAGAGAATTTCATAAAAATTTAGCTCTTAGGACTTGGGGGAGGTGAAGAGGAAGAGCTCTACTATGGGCAAATCTTGTCATGATTGTCAGATTATTTTGTTTCCTGATCCATATTCATTATTTAGAGTATCTTTTATTTCCGACCTAGAGAATTTTTTCAATCAGGGGCCATTTTCAAGTTGCTTTGCACTAGTTTGAAGTACAAAATAATCAGACAATTCCACTTGAAACCTTGAGCTTGACTGTGAAAGGAGATTTCTATTCACTAAGTGCAGTGATCTGAGCATCCAGCCTAGCTATCTACCCCTCTCCACATGTCACCCACATGACAGAACAGAACTCCTGCTATCCCAAGCGGTAAACAAGACTTAATGCCAGAGCCAAGTCACTGGTTCAACACTTAGTATTTCTTTTCAGAAAGTGTAGCCTGTGTTTAATGTGGAAGGAGGAGAATGAAGTTGTTCCCTAATGAAAAGCTATAATAGGACAACCAGGGGTACTGTACTTTTTCACTGGGGTGAATGGGGCTATAACCACATGATTTCTATTAACAGAAATGGCAGGCATGCTGTTCAATTTCACTGTTTTGTGTTCAGTGTGTCTCTTCTGTCTTCTCTCACTGTTCTATTCTCCCCCTGGCCCGTGTCTATTTCTGTAGTAAAAGTAGGACATTTGAAATTTGGGGAAAGGTTTATAGCATCTATTTCTCCCACCCTCTTACACACACACACACACACACACTTGAAGCATCTTTAAAAACTATAAAATACAACATTGTTTAGAAGCCCAGAACTTCATCTAGGAGAGTAATTTACTGACTAACCCAGGTTCCGGGTTGCAAATACCTATTTTTGCAGGAAAGTATGTGTCTTGGTGAAATAGTAACCAAAAAGAAAAAGGGTGTCAAAGTTAAAACACCTCACGTCATCAAATGAGCCTTACCAAGTTCTTAAAAAATTTCCAAATAATTACAAATTTCAGTTGTTGGCATCTTACTTGATTCCTTCCTAATTATGCACTTAGTAATAATAATTTCTCAAAGAAGGAAAGTGGGCTCTTATTAGTGAGCTAGTGTTATAAAATAACCACCAAGTGTCAAAAATATGATGGAATCTCTGCATCCCATTATCCTGTCCCAGTAGTCTAGATGGCAATGCACTGTTAAATTTAGGGGAAACAAGAGGCATGTTTTAATAATTTTAAGTAATTATGTCCAAATAGTCTTGTTTCCTCCTTAAACTGTTAAATCTTTTTAATGTCTCTCAAAAAAGATTCCAAATGGATCTAAGCAGTTTTGATAAATGTGAAACTTATCTCCCTAGTTGTAATATTTCTAGAAAAAGGACAATTAAGTTGATTTGTGTCTGAGCACAAATCATTAGTAGATTGGATTCTCTGTGTTTTAAGAGGGTTTAGTCAGTGTTTAACCTTTCCAATAAGGAAGATTTCAAATGAGGAAGAAGGCTACATTTTGTGAATGTGGACAGTCAAGCTTCAATTAAGATTATAGTCTTTAGTTTTAACCTATTTTTCTTTACAATGTTGGTTAATGCCACTAATATCCTATTCCTTTGTAACTGGGCCTGTCTAAATGCTAACATCATATATTCCACTAGTGCTGACAACCATTTCTTAAGTCAAAAAGAATGATAGCATCACTCCTAAATGCAATTTTTCTGAATAAATGGTCTTTGCTACTTTTCTATATACCCATTAGAAAAGTTCCAAGATTGATTTAGAGTTTCTACTAAACTCAAGTTTTTGTACTTGAAATAATCTGCTTATAATTTTATTCAAATGAGAAAAATAAATTCTTTCCCTTTTAATAAGTCACTGTAGCATTTCAAAGTTAAGTAAATAATTTCCTTGCAACAACTCTGTAATATAATTAATCATAAGTGTTATCTCTGGGAAGTAGTAAGATATAATGATTAGAATTAATTTCACTGACAGTATCAGGATAACTAGGGTTCCACTTCAGCCTCTAACCATACTGACTATCTGACTTTAAACTAGTAACTTATTATCTCAAGCCCCAAGCAAATATTTAAGAATATAAATTGCATAATAGTTGCTGAGTTACATTAGTAGAGTGAGCTTCTTCAATAGGGAGTTCCAAATACAGATTTGAATAAATAAATGGAAAATTCTCCTCATTTTACAGATGAGAAAACTGAGGCTCAAAGATTTTATATGATTCACCAAAAATCACACACCTATTATTTAGCAGAAGTTGTGTTTGAATCCAAGTTGTTTTGCTCTAGGCTTTTTTTTTTTTTTTTTTTGGCTTTTTCTTTTCCTTTATTATTGTTTAAACAGGATATGATGTTTATACTGGATTAGAATGGGTTCCCAGGAGTTGTGAAATCTCTGGAAATTTCTTTAAATGTGAGATTTCTACCTATTTATATAAAGACAAAGGAATGGATTAAAATGATTTCTATAATGTCTTATTCATGCTTATAAAAAGGGAAGGAAATGGGTGAATTAAATTCAAACTGGTAAATGAATTAAACTGGTACTAAATAAAAACTAGTTGCTAGGTACTGTGCTAATGGCTGGGATAAAAAATATAGACAAAAAAGATAACCACTCTTGCCCTGAAGGAATTTACATTATAATGGGGAAGATAACCCACAAAAGGGAATTGAAAAGCTAGGACAGAAATGGTCAGGAAGAAGTTAGCTGACTTTGGGACATGAATCTGAAGTCCTAAAAGTCAGGAACAGGGCCAGGATTACAAGGAAACAGCTATCCCTGTGGATTTCAAAAGAAAAGAACTTCTCCAAGTATGAGAAGATCCTTATGGAGAGATGTCAAGTCAATACTTATTGTCTGACTCATACATTTAGAGGAAGAAAAGGAAAAACTGAATAAGAATAAGGGGTGGGAGAATTCTGAAGGGGACTTCCTTATGTAAAGAGAGAAAGGAGAAAGAGATTCAAAAAGATGGCATGATCCAAGTATAATAACCACAGTTATTATCAGTTAAGATGTACAGTGGATCAGGGACTTGAAAATAGATGTGTATAATCTGCTGATATAATATCTCCTCTTATCTCATCCCCATACCTCCCCCACTGGGATCTCTTTCAGATTATGTCTCCAAACAAATTGACCTTATATTCATATATGTATATACTAGTTGAGGGCTACCTCCAGTCATCCTGATCTACATCTGGCCACTTGACCTAGATGGCTCTTGAGGGGAAAGTGAAGCAGGTTGTGTGAGACTCAAATTAATCAAGGAGAGTCTCAAGGTTAATGCCAAGGTGACCCTAACAGCCTCTCAAAGAAAAGGGCTATATGACCCCATTCTTTGTAAACCATGTGATTTCTAGAGAAAAAAACCCGGGCCTGGGGCACAGCTGAGTTTCACTCAATTTTAAAAACATTTATCTCCATCTTGTGAGAAAACTGACAACTTTCAGAGTTTGCTTCATTCAATTTCTTCCCCTCTCTTTTATCAGTTGAAAGCTTCTCACGCCAAAATTAATATATTTCTTCAAGTTCCTGATTGACTTTGTCTTTAAGGTCTGACCTATCCTCCCAGGCTATGGCCCAGCCTTATTTCTCTTGTCAATTGCAATAATCCTATGACTGTACCTTCTGTCTTAATTATTTTGGACAGAGTTTTCTGAACTATATTGGTAATAAATTGCATGGTGCAGAGGAGACATAACTCCACTGAGGGCTATTATTAGGATAACCATGAAGCCTGTCTCCAACAGGCTCCTCTAGATCAAGAACATCAAGAGGTGTTCAAAGGTGTGCAGAATAGATATTAGAGATATTGTGGTTTCTCAGTTCTCACAGACTATATCTCCTGAAGTATATGAAACCTTGGGCCTCAGTCTCAAGGCCCAAACTTCAATTTCCTAGAAAAACCTTGGGCCTCAGTCTCAAGGCCTAAGTTTCAATTTCCTAGAAATTGTCTAACTTTAGAACAATGAAACTTTTGCTTGCATTACCTCATTTTAGTCATCTATAATCACTCCACCTGCCACATAGGGAAAGTAACTGCAAGAGCCAGTCAAGACAAAGCTTCGAATAAGGGGATTTATGGGGAAGGGTTTGAGTAGTGTTTGTCTGTTTAATCTGTGTTTCTCAGCCCCGTGGGCACTCTTCATTCTTGACTGTCCAAGAGGGGGGCTGTCTGCTTCTCACGAGATTCTAATAATCCTTTTACCTTCACTTTGAGAAGTCTCCAAGTAGTCAATTTGGTTAGGGTCTCTGTACCCCACACAGCTTTGGGGGCTCCCCCAGGATCACATGATTCAGTGGGGAATGACCACTACTTTATTTGGGGGCAGATGCCTGTGGGACACTTTGTTCCTATGGTCTCCAGAGTGTAGTGGTGTTTCTCCTCCCTGCTGAGCCAAGTGTCCAAAGGGGAGAAACAGTGAAGGGGAAAAGTGATAGAAAATCGGATCCGAGGCTCCATGTGCAGATGTTGGATTGATGCAGTCAGGAGAACCTCTATGTGTATAGCCTGACGGTAAGCACTCAGGAGTCTGGGGGTCCATTGGCATGGTCAGGGAGACACGATGAGGAAGAGCCTCTCATGTAAATTGTGTAGTGAAGTGGACTACAAACAAACCCAGAGGAAAGGACTCCTGAGAACGCTATTTGGATGACTGCAGGCAGAGGGAGACTTTTGTAGGATTAATTTGGAATATAGAGGAGTACAATCCTCTCTAAATTATGGGGAAAGCACAGTCCAAGCTCCCAAAGAAGGAGCCATGTCAGGAAGTGCCGGCTAATAGCTCCTAGCTTGTATGTGTTAAATGTTGTATCTGTGTGGTCAGTGTTTGTGACCTGTCTGTCCATTTTGTTGATTAAAAGAACTCTGTTAAGTTTTAAGGTTGATTTGTAGAAACAATTGACAGTCTGAATGATTTCAGGAAGGAATTGAGAGACAAGGGAGAGCAGCAGCAAGAGAGAGAGAGAGAGAAAGAGATAAGAAGGAACAGCATAGAAATAAAATGCTGGTTCAAACTATAATGGAAGCTAATTTGGCTGCTGCTCAAGGTTGTGGAAGAGGATGGAATCCTGGAAGATAAATAAAAGATCCAACAGAATAAGGGGAAAGCAGGACTCTCCTCAGGAGGAGGAGAAGGGGGAGAGACAGTATCAGGAAGGTATTTGGGAAGAGAGAGAGAGAGAAGGAAAAGGCATGTAGCAAGAAAGAGAAGAGTAAATGAAAAAGAGAAAGAGGCAAGTCTTTCAATGGAAGGAACATTTGTTTGGAGAAAGAAAATACACTGGCTGGCTAAATCCCAAGAAGGATTTGGCACCTTAAAAATTAATTAAGGAAAAAAAATCTGAGAGGGTGACAGAGAAACAGGAAGGTTCTTTCTCAAACTCCCTCCACTTCTTTCAGCTGCTTCTTTAGAAATGGAGATAAACTTAGCTCTGCAACTTAGTTGCAGAGAGCATTTTTTAAAGGGAAAGCTCACTTTTACATGGTGTTAATTGACTGAATATTTGTTTACTTAGATACATGATTGTCTCCTTGTTTAAGGAATATGATAACAAATGTGATCTATAATTTGGTAGGATTCTTTCCAAAGGTTTAATTGATGTTTCTTAAAAATTTTTCAGATTCTTTTATGTGGAATTAGGATATTCTCTATGAGTTTTAATTGATTGTATTGAGTCATCTTAAAGTTGTACCCTTTTATTAAAGGGACTCTGAGAATAATAGTTTTTGCCTTTTGTCCCTTTGAAAATGTTTCTATTCTGGACAATATATATAATTTAGAATTTTGTTATGTATTGGGTATTTTAAAAGCAAAATGATCTATAATAGTCATCTTATGAAACATCTACTTAGATATGAAAAATAAATCCCAGAAAGTTCATGGGACAAATCTCTTACTATTATCAATATAAGGTTATGGTAAATGCCTGTTTAGGATTCATCTGAAGCTTTGGTTAATGAGATTTGTTATTGGAGGTAAAATTTCTTGGGCTTGTAGCTGATATTATTTGGGAGTTTTAAAGCTCCACCTTCTGAAAGTTACTGGGAAAATTACCTGGAGTAAAACTGAGTTACAGCTACTTCATCCTGTGTCATGTATGTGTTGAAGAATCAATTTTGACTGATCATATTATGTTATAGCCATGTCCGTGCTTTTTCCTCCTATAAGTGATTTCTATGATCAGAACAAATAGTCAATAGAAACCATTACTGCAATTCAATTATGTCACACCTTGCTGTTTCCAATCCGACTATATATAATTATTATATCCTAAATACTTAGGCAAATGAGTATTTAGCCTAGTCGTCTATCTGTTACTAGGTATTTGTGTCTGTAGGTATTCTGGTCTTTAAAAGATTCTGAAATAATGAGAGAACAATTAGCACAGTTGTCTGTGAGATCTGCTATTTTGTTTATGAGAACTACAGCTGACAACCATTTGTCTGTCTTGTGAGACAAACTTGTCTCCTTACATGGAAAGTTTCTGGCCAGTCAATACTGGCTTCTCCACATTGTAGCAGTTCTTGTGAACCAGTCTTTCTATCTCAGACTGTTCTTTTATTTGTTAGATTTGGTTTTTTTTTTTTGTTACAGATTTTGATCAAGTTACAGCTATATTGACTTGCTTCTTCGACCTGCTCATTGGCTGTTTTCATCACACCTCCTCCTTGAAAAAAGGAGTCAGCTCTTCACCCATTCTCAGCAGGAAGAAGTTTTAGAAGATAACACCTTTGTCCATGCCCTTAATGGATTTTGAGCCTCATTGATTGGCGGGGGCGGGGGGACTGAAAGTGGTTGATGAATGACTGTGAAACTCTGACTGTGTATTACTCTACAATCTTGATTGGGTCCCCTATCACAATATGTTTAGGATTTAAGATGAAAATGTTGGGTTATGTATAAGGACTTTAATTCACTTCCAGAACTTGTATGTGAGGTGGTTAACTGATTCACAAATATTGAAATATGATGCCATACACTTAGAAAAAGATCTTAACCCAAGATCACAAACTAAATCTGGCCGAATTCCATTCTGCCCCCATTTGGGAGTATAAGGCTAATGAATATGACTCCTTAGATCTGATAGAATATCAAACTAAGGTTCGAGAAGACTTGCAATAATCGCCATTACTAGGTGTTAACTGGTTCATAGATGGATCATCTCGGGTGTTAGAAGGAAGAAGGTTGAATAGGGTATACTATAGTTGATGGGGTTACTAGCTCATTAGTCCAAGCTGGAAGTCTCCCCAAAACTTGGTCAGCACAAACATGTGAGTTGTATGCCCTAAACCAAGTTCTAAAGTTATTAAATAATAAGGATGGATCAGTTTATACTGATTCTAAATATGCTTGGGGAGTGGTACATATATTTGGGAAAATATGGGAAGAAAAAGGAAAAGAACTGGCTCATACAACTCTTCTGATGGAGGTTTTGCACAATTTAACAATTCCTAAAGCTATTGCTGCTGTACATGTGTAAGGACATCGGGGTGGAAATACATTTGAGGACTAGGGGAACAGCGTTACTGATAGGAAGTGAGGAAAGCTGGGGATGGAAAAGATGTTACTTAAAGAATGATGGCACTAATCCCTGCTCTGCCACCCAATCCACCCTCTCCATCTACGGAAGAGAAATTAAAAGCCCAGGATTGGGATGACAAGGGAAGATGGTTTCTTCCTGACAGCAGGGAGGTATTGACCAAAGCAGGTACGAGGCAAATCCTGTTATTTACATCAAGGCAGCCACTGATCCCAGAACCTGTGTGATGCCTCACTATGTATATACACTGGCCTGACAGCTAGTGGAAAGGTGCCTAATTTGTCAAAGGACGAATAAAGCTGCCCTATGCTGTGTCCAGCCTTGGGGAAGGCCTCCAGGATTAAGGCCATTTCAAGGCATACAGGTGGACTTTACTGAACTGCCTGCTATGGGATGCCTCAATTATTTTTTTGGTCGTAGTGGATCACCTGACCACATAGACTGAGGCTTTTCCTTCATCCCGGGCAACTGCTTCTGCCATAAGCAGAATATTATTGGAAAACATAATCCCCAGATATGGGATGGTGGAATGCATTGACTCAGGGCACCTACTTCACTGTAAGAGTTCTTCAGGGTCTGATGCAGGCCCTGGAGATCTCTTGGGGATTTCATACCCCGTGGCATCCTTCCTCCTCAGGTAAGGTAGAAAGAATGAATCAGGAAATAAAAAGACAATTGACTAAATTGGGCCTAGAAATTGGGTTACTTTGGACCAAATGTCTTACTCTAGATTTGTTTAGAATTAGGAACAAACCTCAAAGGGATATTGGATTGTCACCTTTGAACTCCTATATGGGCATCCATATCCTGGAGGAAAGGAACAAAAGGGTAATGATCCTATGTCGAATACCAAAGACTTCTTTATTAGAAAATATGTTTTGCAACTTGGTAAGCCTTCATGTGAATTGTAAGCAAAAGGACTTATTGCTCAGACACCACCTTTAGGATTTGCTAGGGCCTGAAAGGAGCTTGGAAGGAGGAAAAATTGATCCCAGCTTGGGAAGGACCTTTCCAAGTCCTCCTGACCTTGGACACTGCTGTAAGGATACAAGAACGTGGTTGGACTCACCACACTTGGGTAAAAGAACCAGTTTCTCTTCCAAAGAAATGGACAGCAGACCCCCAACTCATTTATGAACTTTGTGTCTGCCTGAGGCAGGTCCAGAAGGAAGATTAAAGGACATTTTTGGACTTTACTACAGTCAGGGGTGAATCAGAGGGTGGTGATGACTTAGAAGAGCGCTGTGAACATATGATCCAATTATTTGAAGATAGAATGGAAGGATGTTGAGAAATTTTGATGAGGAACCACAGTAGGGAATAAGAGAGGTGGGATTGTGCAGAATAGATATTAGAGATATTGTGGTTTCTCAGTTCTCAGAGACTATATCTCCTGAACTATATGAAACCTTGGGCCTCAGTCTCAAGGCCCAAACTTCAATTTCCTAGAAAAACCTTGGGCCTCAGTCTCAAAGCCTAAACTTTAGTTTCCTAGAAATTGTCTAACTTTAGAACAATGAAACTTTTGCTTGCATTACCTCATTTTAGTCATCTATAATCACCCCACCTGCCACATAGGGAAAGTAACTGCAAGAGCCAGTCAAGACAAAACTTCGCATAAGGGGATTTATGGGGATGGGTTTGGGCAGTGTTTGTCTGTTTAACCTGTGTTTCTCAGCCCCCTGTGGGCACTCCTCATTCTTGACTGTCCAGGAGGGAAGACTCCTGCTTCTCTCGAGATTCTAATAAACCTTTTACCTTCACTTTGAGAAGTCTCAAAGTTGGTTAGGGTCTCTGTACCCCACACAAAGGTGAGGCCCAAGTTTGAATCAGAACATGTGCTAATTTTCTGATGTCTTTGGTTATATTTTTTTTTTTTTACCAAAGCAATAGTCAATATTTTCTCCTTAGTCTTTTCTCAAGGGAACATTAGCTATGAAATCACCCAGTCAGTTTCCTCCCTTCCTTGCCCTTCATTCTAACCATCTTGATAATACAGATTGAGAATAGGAGAACCCCATCTAGTGCTATGAGGACAGTCTTCCATAGACATCTCCTTTTTCTTGATTGGAGTTATATAATCCCTGTTCCCTTCTTGGACATAGGTAGCAGGGGCACCTATCATCCCAACCAGTTATATCTCCCATAATTGGAGTAGGTAACTTTTCACAAAATAAAGATGCGGGGCAATTAGGTGATGCAGTGGATAGAGCATCAGGAGGACCTGAGTTCAAATCTGGCCTCAGACACTTAACACTTTCTAGCTGTGTGACCCTACACAAGTCACTTAACCCCAACTGCCTCAGCAAAAATAAATAAATAAATAAAGATGACTATCACAAAAGTCAGCAAAAACAGAAATGTTAAAATAAATAGACAGACATATGCACCTAGTATCCAAATAGAGATGACTAGGCCAAATACTCACTTACTTACTTTAGATTGTAATGACCACATTTTTTCTCAGATTACTTGAATTGCACTCATGGCTTCACTGACCATTTCCTCTGATTATAAAAACTTGCCATAAGAGAAAAAAGGCAATATATCCCCACTGTATTTCCCTACGATATCTCAGTTTCCCCACTTGTGTTATTTCACTAAGACCTAACCTGAATATTTTGGAGCCAGGCTCCCTCCCTTCACAGGGACATCTCCTCATTACCTTCCCATCTATCTCTAGACACATTACACACCCCTCAGATACAATTTGCTTTGCAATTAAACACATCCCTATATGCCAAACCTTCCTGCTTCTACTTCTTTGTTGAAGGGAGAAAGCAAGACAGAACTTTTCAGATTAATATTCTAAATAGCTTTGAACTAAATTTCACAAAATTTATACCACATATCCAGCTGGGCTGACAAAATGTTAGAGCACAGACCAACATACAATTTAGCAAACAACATAATAGCTTAAATATATTTCATCTATTTAGGAGATAGAAGCATGTGACCTCTTTAGGTGAGTTACCAGAGAACCAAAATTTTTAACTTAAAATCAAATCAAATACAGATTGAAATTTCTAGTAACAATACTTCAGTATCAATGTACACATTTTTAAAATCTTATACCAGAATAAACAAATTCACCATTTTAGCACGCACAAGTTAATAGTAATCATCCCATACAATTTCAGAATCAGAATTTCAATTTAAACACATACAGCCCCAAATCTTAATGTGGCAGAAAATTGTCCTTTTAAGTCCTACCACAGGGATTTAAGAAATTTGGCAAACTCTAGGATCCTGGGGGTTGGAGAAATTTGGACCCATGTATCTGGCTACAGGTCTGTGGCCCAGTGATTATCTCATTCTCTATACCAGAAATTCTGGAGAGGGGGCCCATGTCAAAGATATTGGGGTACCAGCACAAACTCCAGAAGAATTCAGGCCAGCTAGGGACACCTCCCTAGCCAAGACACATTCCACAAACCTGAAAAGCTTGGAAAATCCCAGAGAGGGCAGTTTTTTTTTTTCTTCAGCAATTTTTCTCAGAAGGCTTTTAATCATGTAAATTAGGCCTATTTAAAAACACAATAGACCAACTCTATTTAGCTAATAGTGCTAAGCAACTTAAAACTTATTCTCAAAAATCCCTGAATCTGTTAAAATGTTTTTTATTTATTTATTTTTTTAAACAATTCTGTAACTTTTAACTATTTTTGTAGACTCAAATTGGTCAGTTCTGGGTCCACAGAAATGTCATTTTTTTTAGAAGTTTATGTTCCCATAACATTCAGGGTATTAGATAACAAACCAAATCTGGGTTCTACAATCTCAGAAGGAAGCTATTTCTAAATCAATTTAGGTAGAAGAGAACCAATCTATATCACAGTCAATTAAGTTTCCAATTTAACATACATGTCAATTTAAAGTTATTTTAAAATTAGTCAGTACTTTAGTTTGTAAAATTCCCTAAATTCTACCTAGATGTTCCATTGAAGCAGAATTGCCTTGTAGTTGTTTTCCTGATTCTACAAACCTCTTCTTTTTTGTAAGTCAGGAAAGAGTTAAATACCCATTTTTGCTTCCTGAATTTTACAGTGAGATTCTTCCTGGCAAGATTTCCACAAACTTGAATTCTGATAACAAAGTTACAGGGCTTTTGCTTGCAGGAGTTTTTAAAACACACTGTTTTTCCATTTTCCCCAAAGTTCCCAAACTCTCTAATCCCTTTCAGTCTATGCTTTTCATACATACTCAAACTTTCTCATTCACTTTTCTATATCCATATATCTCCTTTCTTCTATTTGCTTTTACCATCTTCACTGTATTAAATATATTTTCCTCTTCTCTTCCCCTCTTCTACAAAGCTGCTGCAATCAATCAGACTCAGAGGGAGAGAAAAAGATTCTCTTTCCTTGTACTCTCTTAATCCTTAAGGAGCCCTGAATTAGTCCCAAATTACCAAATTCAAAAATCAATACACTCATCCAGAGTGACTTCAGTTTCATTCATTCTACAATCAGAGTTTCAATTTCAAATGAATCACAACTTCAAGGAGCTGCCTCCATGAGATAGATCCCTTCTCCTTCCATGAAACAGGAAAGACACCGAATCTGCTAGTTTTTATTTCTAAATTGCAGGCTCCTGGTCCCAAAATTATCTGACATCTCCTACATTGCCATGTTCTTTTACAAGACCCAAACCTAAGGCAATTTCCTATCTAAAGAGAACCAAGAAAGATACTTCCTTCAGCATACACCAAGTTTGATGCGAGGAATTTAGGATCCTGAGTCAAGGATCTGAGCCCTAATAGGACAACAGAATGGTTTGAAACTTCTAAAGATTTTATCTTGAGCCACTCTGAAAGAATTATTACTCTGAATTCCAGCAATTCCAACAATCCCGGCTGATCTTTTCCAAGCCAACAACACAGAGGCTGAATCCTTATCAAAGAAGCTTGCTAACTTTTAATACAGAACACAGAATGCAAAGCAGACATATACACAGAAATCTGTTTTCAGCTTTTATATACAGATTTGTAGGACATATTCAGTTAGCCCTGGGAGCATCCTCCCCATACATCCCAATTATTTATTCTATCTCCTAAGGGACCAGAGCTTTATTTTCCATGGGGGAAGGTTTGGACTGAACCCTTCCTGTTTTGAATATTTGACAAGAGTTTTAGGATCAAGTAGGCTTAGATCCCAGTCTCTTACACCCAATTTAGCGATGTTGTCCCCCAACCTTCAGTCACCCAAATAGTCCTGACCCTCCAGGAAGCTAGTGCCCTTGGATTCCAAGGTCTAGGCTTACCTTTTGGGTCCCATGCACAGAAGTTGCCTGACTTCTGTTTTCACCCATCATCCAGTGGTGGGAATTTTTAGCCATCGATTCATTTTCATTTTATACCAAGTTTCTCTCTCTTTGGGTTACTTTGCTAAGAGGAGGTGGGGGTGGAGGGAGGGACTCTGAAATAATGGTAAACTGTCAAAATTGGGCAGGGCACCTTTTTGCCAGGTTCCAAGAGCCTGGTGACCCCCCCTGGCAACGATCACATGATCACGGCCAAGCCCCCAACTGTGTAGGACAAAGACCAACAACTCAAATAAATCAAGGAGATTTCTCAAGGTAAAAGTAGAAAGGAATTTTTTTTACAATCTCCTGAGAAAGGTCATCTCTCTCCCAACAAGCAGTCAGACAAGAATAGGTGAGGTCCAGGAAGCAAAGAATGATTATACATGGGTCTGGGGTAATACACCCCTAATTAGTCAGGACAAATAACCTCACATTCTAAGTCATAAATGAGGAAGAACTTCTAACTCAATCACATCTTTAGGATTACTAAATTATCTTACATGGGAGTTTTAATGCCAAGGTGTCCCTTAGTGTCATAAAGAAGAAAGCTACATGATCCCATTCTTTGTAAACCACATGATTTCTGGAGAAAGAAACTTGGACCTGGGACATAGCTGACCTTCACTCAATTTTTAGAACACTATTTCCATCTTGTGAGATAGCTTTCATAGTCACTTCATTCAAGGTGACCTTTCACAGCTTTCCCTCACTTCAATCCAATTCATTTGCATGTCATGGTATCATCTCCCTGATGTCAGGGTTTTCTCTTTGAATGAAGGACAAAAACTGACAAGGTATTAGTTTATGTATGTTCCCTCCTCCCCCCAATAGAAAGTAAGTTCTCAGATAATAGGAACTATTACATTTTTTTTCTTTGTTTCTCCAGTACCTAGTAAAATACTTGCCACAAATAGAAACAATTTATGCTTGCTTGCTGATTAACTGATAACAAAACCTTCCCAGATTACACTCCTGACTGTTCCCATACTTTTTCTACAATGCCCCAGAAACATCTTTACACTGGAAGTATCCTTAGCTCCTGACACCTATGCTACTCATGTCTTCATTCCTTTTTAGGCTTGCCTCCTGGCATTTCACCAAGAATATCACTAAAATGTTCTCAATTGGCATCTTCATTCCTCCCCCGCTTGAAGCTTCTTTTAATGTGTTGCCTTTCCCTATAAAATGTAAACCTCTTTTTTTTTTTTTTTTTTTGCTGAGGCAATTGGGGTTAAGTGACTTGCCCAGGGTCACACAGCTGTTACATGTCTGAGACCAGATTTGAACTCAGGTCCTCCTGACTTCAGGGCTGGTGCTCTATCCACTGCGCCACCTAGCTGCCCCATAAAATGTAAACTCTTAAGCATAAAAGTTATCATTCTTTATGCTTGTATTTTTATTACCAGTATTCAATTTAGTGCTTGGTACATAATAAGTCCTTAATAAGTGCTTATTGAGTTGTTGACTTAATTTATTCTAGAGGCATAATAGTGGCAGCAAGAACATGGAAAGGGGAACTGGGAAGCCAGACACTCAGTTTATAGCATTATAGAGGACTTGCTTCAATAAAGAAAAAGAATGATGTATATCTTTTATGGAAAACATCCTGTTTCATGCTAACTGGAAATGGAATTTCAGGATTCTTTCTTTTTTTTTTTTTTTCTGAGGCAATTGGGCTTAGGTGACTTGCCCCAGGTCACACAGACAGGAAATATTAAGTGTCTGAGACCATATTTGAACTCAGGTCCTCCTGACTTCAGGACTTTATCCACTGTACCACCTAGCTGCCCCAGAATTTCAGCCTTCTGAGAAGAAATTCATCTAGCCTTAATTATTTTAAGGAGCCAGAGAGATCATAACTAAGATAAAATAGATACAATTATGCACATAATTTCTTATTCCCTCCCCCTTGAAATCAATGGGAATTGTAGGACTGTGGTATTCAGTTTATATCTTAAATATTTCTATTTTCATGAATTCATGCTACCTTCCAGATGAATTGTGAATTTCATAGCTGTCTTTTTCCCTCCCCTCACTTGTAGTCAAAATATGACTACAATGTGGGTAACCCAGGACCCATTAAAGTATAATACCCAGATGCACTGATACTCCTCTTTGTATTTGTTTTATTACTTGCTGGTTTTTTCAGCTAAAGAGAATATTGTCTCAGAAGAATATTCACAATTTCACAATACTTCAACAGGGTTTCATGTTGAAGACTGTTATGTCAAAGTTTCTCACATATCAGCTAAATAAACTAACTCCACCAGTTTCTTCACCTATCCTTTTGTTTAATAGATTCAAACAGATGGTACCAACCCAGGATAAAGCCAACATTTATAAGTTATTAAAATGTGCAGTGGGTTATAGAATTAAAGAAAGGTAAGTCTATATAAGTTAATAAAATGAAATTTTTAACCAGTGAGAAGCATGAACTTAAAAAAAATGAAGATAAAGCACACTCTTGATTGCCATAATCAATACCAATGAATACCAAAGAAATAATAATTTCTTACTCTGTTAAAGTGGAATTGTTTTCTTTATTTGTAGTTAGTTTTATGGGAATAATGAATAATTTTAAAATGAGGTGGAATTTTTTATTTGCCTCATGGAAATAGTGTCAACTTATGGATTTTGAAGCAAATATATGGACAATGATTTCATAATTTTTATTTTGAATTATGTTTCTGTGTTAGTTACCTTTAGAATAAAGCTATATAAAAGTATATGAGATTGCCTGGAAATCAGGAGGATCTGCCTATAAGTTCTTCCCTAGCTTTTATTTTTTAATTATTTAAAGAAAAATTTTTGTTAAAGTTTTTTATTTGCAAAACATATGCATAGGTAATTTTTCAACACTGACCCTTGAAAAGCTTTCTGTTACAAATATTTCCCTCCTATTCCCCCATCCCCCCCAGATGGCAGGAAGTCTATGTTAAAATATTTGACAGATCGAATATGTGTATACATATTTATACAGTTATCTTGCTGTACAGGAAAGGAAAAAGAAAAACCTGAGAAGGAAAACGTAACGCAAGCAAGCATCAATAGAGAATGGGCAAATATTATATTGTGGTCCAGACTCAGATCCCACAGGCCTCTCCCCATGGGTGTGTGTATGGCTTTCTTCATCACTGAACAACTGGAACTAGTTTGAAACATTTCATTGTTGAAGAGAACCATGTCCTTCAGAATAGATCATCATATAGTCTTCTTGTTGCCACGTATAATGATCTCCTGGTTCTGCTCATTTTGCTCAGCATCAGTTCATGTAAGTCTCTCCAGGCCTCTCTGAAATCGTCCTGCTGGTTTTTTCTTATACAACAATAATATTCCATAACATTCATATGCCATAATTTATTCAGCCACTCTCCAATTGATGGGCATCCATTCATTTTCCAGTTTCTAGCCACTACAAAGAGGGCTGCTACAAACCTTTTTGCACATGTGGGGCCCTTTCCTTCCTTTAAGATCTCTTTGGGATATAAGCCCAATAGAAACACTGCTGGGTAAAAGGGTATGCACAGTTTGATAACTTTTTGGGCATAGTTCCAGATTGCTCTCCAGAATGGTTGGATCCATTCACAGTTCCACCAACAACGTCCCAGCTTTCCCAGTTTTTCCACACCCCCTCCAACATTCGTCATTATCTTTTCCTGTCATTTTAGCCAATCTGACAGGTGTGTAGTAGTACCTCAGAGTTGTCTTAATTTGCATTTCTCTGACCAATAGTGATTTGGAGCAAATTTTCATATGACTAGAAATAGTTTTAATTTCATCATCTGAAAATTGTCTTTTCATAAACTTTGACCATTTATCTATTGGAGAATGACTTGAATTCTTATAAATATTAGACAATTCTCTATATGTTTTAGAAATGAGGCCTTTATCAGAACCCTTAAATGTAAAGATGATCTCCCAATTTATTGCTTCCCTGCTAATCTTGTCTGCATTAGGTTTGTTTGTACAAAAAGTTTTAAACTTAATATAACCAGAACTATCAATCTGGCGTTCAATTAAGCATTCCAGTTCTTCTTTGGACATAAATTTCTTCCTTCTCCACAGGTCTGACAGGTAAACTATCCTATGTTCCTCTAATTTGATTTTAATATCACTCTTTATATCCAAATCATGAAGCCATTTAGATCTTATCTTCGTATGTGGTGTTAGGTATGGGTCAAGCCCTAATTTCTTCCATACTAGTTTCCAATTTTCCCAACAATTTTTGTCAAATAGTGAGTACTTATCCCAAGAGCTGGGGTCTTTGGGTTTATCAAACACTAGACTGCTATAGTTATTGCCTAGTTTGTCCTGTGATCCTATCCTATTCCACTGATAAACTACTCTATTTCTTAGCCAGTACCAAATGGTTTTGATGACCGCTGCTTTATAATATAGTTTTAGATCTAGCACAGCAAGGCCACCCACATCAGCCTTTTTTTTTTCATTAATTCCCGTGAAATTCTTGACCTTTTGTTCTTCCAAATGAACTTTGCTACTATTTTTTCTAGATCAGTAAAATAATTTCTTGGGAGTTTGATTGCTATGGCACTAAATAAATAAATTAGTTTGGGTAGTATTGTCATTTTTATTATATTTGCTCAGCCTACCCATGAACACTTGATGTTTTTCCAATTGATTAGGTCTGACTTTATTTGTGTGGAAAATGTTTTGTAGTTTAGTTCATATAGTTCATGACTTTTCCTTGGCAAATAGTTTTCCAAGTATTTTATACTATTAGTTATTTTGAATCGAATTTCCTTTTGTATCTCCTGCTGCTGAACTTTGTTGGTAATATATAAAAATGCTGCTGATTTATGTGGATTCATTTTGTATCCTGCAACTTTTCTAAAGTTGTGAATTTTTTCTAGCAGTTTTTTTTAGTTGGGTCTCTAGGGTTCTCTAAGTATACTATCATATCATCTGCAAAGAGTGATAATTCAGTTTCCTCATTACCTACTCTAATTCCTTTAATCTCTTTTTCTTCTCTTACTGCCAAAGCTAACATTTCTAATAAAATATTTAATAGTAATGGTGACAGTGGGCAGCCTTCTTTCACTCCTGATCTTATTGGGAATGGTTCTAGTTTGTCACCATTACATATGATGCTTGCTGATGGTTTTAAATACATACTACTGATCATTTTAAGGAAAAGCTTATTTATTCCTATACTCTCTAGTGTTTTTTAATAGGAATGGGTGTTGGATTTTATCAAATGCTTTTTCTGCATCTATTGAGATAATCATGTGGTTTTTGTTAATTTGATTATTAATATAATTGATTATGCTAATAGTTTTCCTAATATTGAACCAGCCCTGCATTCCTGGTATAAATCCTACTTGGTCATAGTGTGTTATCCTGGGGATTACTTTCTGTAATCTTATTGCTAATATCTTATTTAAGATTTTTGCATCAATATCCATTAGGGAAATTGGTCTATAGTTTTCTTTCTCTGTTTTCACCCTACCTGGTTTAGCTATCAGCACCATATTTTGTATCATAGAAGGAATTTGGTAGTATACCTTCTTTCCCTATTTTTTCAAATAGTTTATATAGTATTGGAATTAATTGTTCTTTGAATGTTTGGTAGAATTCACATGTAAATCCATCTGGCCCTGGAGATTTTTTCTTAGGGATTTGATTGTTCTATTTCTTTTTCTAAAATGGGGCTATTTAAAAAGTTTACTTCCTCTTCTGTTAACCTGGGCAGTCTATATTTTTGTAAATATTCTTCCATTTCATTTAGATTATCAAATTTATTGGCATAAACTTGGGCAAAGTAATTCCTACTTATTGCTCTAATTTCCTCTTCATTCGAGGAAAGTTCTTCCTTTTTCATTTTGAGACTAGCAATTTGATTTTCCTCTTTTCTTTTTCTAATAAAATTAACTAAAAGCTTATCTATTTTTGTTTTTTTTTTCATAAAACCAACTCTCAGTTTTAGTTATTAATTCAATAGTTTTCTTATTTTCAATTATATTGATCTCCCCTTTTATTTTCAGAATTTCTTATTTGGTTTTTAATTGAGGGTTTTTGTTTTGTTCTTTTTCCGCAGAGAATAAAGTAAACTTCCTCCTGTCTCCATTCAATTTTCTCCAAAGATCTATCATACCTAAATTTTCTAACATTTTATTTACCACCCTAAATTTTTCCTTATTTATTTTGTGGTTTGATTTGTCTAATTCTGAGAGAGTAAGATTGAGATCCCCCACTAGTATAGTTTTGCTGTCTATTTCTTCTTGCACCTCTCTTAATTTCTCCTCTAGGAATTTGGATGCTATACCACTTGGTGTATATTTGTTTAGTATTGATACTGCTTCATTATCTATGGTCTCCTTTAGTGAAATATAGCTTTCTTGCTTATCTCTTTTAACTACATCTATCTTTGGTTTTACTTAATCTGAGATAAGTATTGCTACCCCTGCTTTTTTTTTTTATTCACCTGAAGCATAATAGATTCTGCTCCAGCCTTTTACCTTCACCCTGTATGTGTCTCTATGCTTTAGATATGTTTCTTGTAAACAATATATTGTTGGATTCTGGTTTTAATCTAGTCAGCTGTCCTCTTCTGCTCTATGAGAGAGTTCATCCCATTCACATTCACAATTAAAATAATTAATTCTGTATTTCCTGCCACCTTATTTACTCGTTATGTTTTTCTCTTTCTTTTCCCCTTTCTCCCTTTCCCCCTCCCTAGTATTTTGCTTTTGATGACCATCTCCCCCAAACAGACCTTCCCTTTTTAGAGTTCCTCCCCCTTTTTTATACCTTTCCCCTAATTCTTCTATTTTCCCTTCTATTAGTCTATCTCTTTCTTTTCCTCCTTTCCCTCCCACTTCCCTATAAGGAAGGACAAGTTTCTCTGTGAAACCAAATGTGTCTAATATGCTCTTTTAGAGCCCAATCTGATGAGAGTAAGATTTACACAATGCTAATCTCCCTCCCTTCTTTTCCTCAATTATATTAGGTTTTCTTTGCCTCTTCATGAGATTTTATCTTATTTTTACCTCCTTTTTTTTTAACCTTATTTTACCACTTTTTCCCTCTTTTTCCCGGTATGATAGCCCTTCCACCTCTAATTTCTTTTTGATATTATCAAAGTAATATCTAATTATGCCCCCATTCTTTAAGTATACCTATAGTAGAAGCATAGTTCTCAAGAATTCTTTCAATTTTTACCTTTTTATGCTTTTCTTGAGTTCTGTGTTTGGAGGTCAAATTTTTTCATTCAGATCTTGTCTTTGCATTAGAAATAGGTGAAATTCTCCTATATCATTAAGTGTCTATCTTCTTCCCTGTACGATAATGCTTATTCTAGCTGGATAGATTATTGTTGGCTTTAATCCATGTTCCTTTGCCTTTAGGAATATCTGGTTCCAGGCCCTTTGATCCTTCAATGTGGAGTCTGACAGATCTTGTGTGATTCTAATTTCAGTTCCTTGGTATTTGAATTGTTTCCTTCTAGCTGCTAGCATTATCTTTTCCTTGGTGCGATAGTCCTGAAATTTAGCCACGATATTCCTTGGGGATTTAATTTTGGAGTCTCTTTCAGAATCGGTAAATTCTTTCGATGGTGATTTTGCCTTCTGATTCTAAAACATCAGGGCAGTTTTCTTTCACGCTTTCCTGGAAGATAGTGTTTAGATTCTTTCTTTTTCATCTTGGCTTTCAGGAAGTCCAATAATCCTTAGATTATCTCTCCTAGATCTATTTTCCAGGTCAGTTTTTTTCCCTAGGAAGTATTTCATATTTTCTTCTATTTTTTCTTTTTTTTTTGTTTTTGTTTTTGTTTGACTGATTCTTGAAGTCTTATTGAGTCACTCACTTCCATTTGTTCCATTCTAATTTTTAATATATTATTTTCTTTTTTAGCTTTTTTGTACCTGGCCAATTGAGTTTTTTTGTTCATTGCAGACTTTTTCCATTTCATCAATTTTATTTTTCAGTGAATTTGTATCTTTTTCATATTTCTTTTGTAGAGCATTATATGCTTTTTCCATTCCTTCTTACAATGATCTCAATTCATTTCCCCATTTTTCTTTCAACTCTTTTTTGAGATTCTTTATGCAATCTTCCAGGAAAGCCTTGTTAAATGGGGACCAGCTCATGTCCCCCTTTTTGGCTTCCTCTGGAGTTACTATACTTTTATGAACCTTAGGATCTAGGGTCTGTTCTTCTCACTCTCCATAAATGCTGTCTATGATGAGATTTCTTTTCTGTTTTTTATTCATTTTTTTTTTTTTTAAGCTGGAGGTCTGTTTAAAGGAGGGAAGCGCTGCCCACTTCAATTTTCCCTGGGGCAATTTGGGTGATTGACTTCCGGTGCTGGATTCTCCAGGGTAGGCCCAGCATTTGCAGTTGGTTACAATATACCTTTTACAAAAGGCAGATCTGCCAAAGCACCTGCCTGCAATCAGGAACAGAGTGTCCCAAGAGCCTCAGATAGACTCCCCAGGCGTTTAGACTCTGCCACGCTGAGTCCTGTCCACTTTCTTGCCCTATCTCTCATAGCTGCGCCAGAGCTAGACAAACTGCCCTACCCCCTGCCCCACTGAAACAGACCTCCTCCGGAGCTCTTCCAAGGTAATTTTTGCTGGAAATGTGTTGTACTCCAGGTATAGGGGGAGTTTTCACTCCAGAACCAGTTCAAAGGCTTAATCTGCTGTTGGTTTGAGTGGTCAGAGGAGCTCTCAGAGAGTTGTGTCTGTACTCCACCATCTTGCCTCTGTCCCCTCTAGCTTTTAAACTAAAGGTTCCAAGCAACTTTTCAATCTCAGAGCTATTGCTTGTTTGATTTAGCAAATCACAAATTTAGCCCATGTAAATAGTAGTAAAATAAGACTTTCTGACTGTGAACTATGAGAGTCAACTTGATTGTAATACTTCTAATCTTACATTAGCTTTGTCATCTTTGAAAAAAATCAGATGATCAGAAATTTTGTAGATGCTTGACTCTCACCTCCTTTTCATAATATCTAATTCTACTTAAAATTCTATTTTATAGAGGAGCCAGTGTAGCTTTGCTGCCAATATGCATAGAGTAAATATCTCCTCTATTTCCTTAATTTTACCAGTGAAGAAACTGAGGTCCAAGAAGGTTAAATGTTTTTGCAGAATTATACATCCATTGTAGGTAGTGGCAAGAACAAGAACTCTAACATAGAATTCTGATTCTAAAATCATTACTCTTTCCATTACAGAATACTACTCCATAACAGGCAGATTTTATCTGAATCCAAGATTTTTCTTAAATCCTCAGTATATGTATGCAAGGCTAAGAAATGATTAATATATTCATTTCTAATAATGGAACTTGGGGCACAGATGATTGAGGATCAAGATGTGTGATTTCACTGAAATAAAGTATCCTCACTGAGGAAAATCTTCTACCAAAAAAAGATCAGCACCTATTCTTCAATTTATAGTCTTAGAAAATTGCTTGGGTCACAGAGCAAATCACTTGCCCATGGGTACATAGCCAGTATGTATTAGAAAGAGGACCGGGTTTTTCTGACTCTTAGTTGATTCTTTATCCCCAATAATACATTGTCTCCTTATTAGCTATGATTAAATTTAAACTATTAATTATGTAAAGAGTTTAGGAACTTCAGATCTGGTGCCTGGTTAAAATGAAATCTAATTGTGTTTTTAAAATGATATCTTAACTAGAGTGGTCAAAGAATATGAACATGTTTTCAAAATATTTGCAACTATTAGCCACAGAGTAATATTTGACAACTCTAACTTAAGGGTAATATAAATCCAAACAATTCTGTGGTTTTATCTTATGTATAGACAATTAATAGCAAAGACAGGAAATGGGAATAGTCAGGGTTGGAGGGAATTTAGAATGATATACATACTTGTGTACTATTGGTGGATCTATGAATCACCCCCACCATTATGGAAAGCCCTTTGCAATTGTAGGATGAAAATGCCCTGAATTCCCATACTCATTGATCCAAAGATTATACTGCTAGCATTTAACCCCTAAAACACACCAAAATAGCAACAATAGTCATTTTAATAATAGGAAAGAGTTGAAAAAAATGTAAGTTGGGCAATATTTGAAAAGAGTTATAGTACATCAGTTTAATGGAATACTATTGTACTATAAGACAAAATAAATATGATGAATAAATATAGAGGATCATGGGAAGATTTCATGAAGTGATAGGAAATGAAGTCACCAAACAGGAAAAATATACACAACTACAATAGCATAAATGGAAAGAGCAGTAACAAAAATATTGAAATAGAAAACTATGAAATTATAATTAATAAGCTTCATCTCAAAAGAGATATAAGAATGACTTTCCTTCTTTCTTAAAAGAAGTAGAGCACCAAGGATCAAGAGTACTGAATATAATACCAAACTTTTCTTGTTGTTTGGTGTTTTCTCTTTAGTAAAATTCTTTTTATAAGGTATGCTTTTTCAGGAGAAAAAGAAGGATACATTAGGAAATGTATATTATAAAAGAACAAAAGATAGTTGATAAGATGTATTTTTAAAAACTGAATAAAGTTTGCATAGAATTATAGAACATATACATATATACATATGTATACATGTATGTATAAAACCTTAGAAATCATTTTTGAGCATTATTCTTATCTAAACTTTGTGTCTGCCTCAAGACATAAAACAGTGCTTTGCATACAGGAAGTGTTATTTAATTAACATTTTGAATTCATTTGACTCAATAGGATTACTATAGAGTCTAATTTTGCAATTGCCATTAAAAAAACCTGTCAATACTTAAAGAGTCTCTATCATTGCTCCTATGGTTTTCTATGTGTAGTTTGCTTATCAATCACATTGCATGAGCACTGCCGTATTTCTATCCACCAACTTTCAATAGAATCCCAGAGCATAAGGCAGGAATTTCAGAGGACAGGAAATTTTAGTGTTTCAGACAAGCTACTTTCTTTATCTACTGCTGATTAAATTAGAGAAAATACTTTTTTAAACGAGAATTTTCTCTTTTATTTCTTTTTTTTCACATAGAATATCTCTATATCATATTTTGGAGCTAAAAGTACTTTATAATGGTTCACTGCAACTTTTAATTTTGAGCATAGCACTCAACAAATCATGGTAGACTATCTGCATTATGAATGCTATGTAGTGCCCTGTTGGTTCCAAATTGGCGCTTAACAATTTTACAGCCATTCATCTAATATTATCTTATAGGGTTTTAAATTTCTTCTGCAAATGCATTAGCCAACATCAATGACATAATTGTAAGTTAGGACTTTACATCCTCAAAGGTCAAATGTCATACACACCAGAACATATAAAACATATGTTAAACATTTCTCTTATGTGTCCCCCAGTCTCCCAGAGGAGGTTAATGAGATAGTGGGTTTTCTGCTTTCTTTTCCAACTCACATACTGAAAGGAACTGTTAGCCACTATTGAGATGTCCCATTAGATTATAATATGATAAAAATGACAATTCTGTCTAAATTAATCTACTTATTCAGTGCCCTACCAATAATATCTCCATGAAATTATTTTACAGAGCTAGAAAAAAAATAATTATTAATCCAAAAGAAGAAAAAACAAGAATTTCAAGGAAATTAATGAAAAAAAATACAAATGAAAGTGGCTTAGCTTCATCAGTAATCAAAACCATTTGGTACTGGCTAAGAAATATAGTAGCCGATCAATGGAATAGGTTAGGTTCACAAGACACAATATAGTCAATGTTTGACTATGTTGACTATATTGACTAGTGTTTGATAAACCCCAAGACCTAGTTTCTGTGATAAGAATTCACTATTTGACCAAAATTTCTGGGAAAATTGGAAATTGATAATACTGTAAGCAAATTAGGAGAACAAAGGATAGTCTACCTCTCAAATCTGTGGCCAAGGAAGAACCAGAATACATTATGAAATGCAAAATGGATAATTTTGATTATATTAAAATTTTGTACAAACAAAACCAATGAAGACAAGATTAAAAGGGAAGCAGTAAACTGGGAGATAATCTGGTTGCTCATCTTCAATACCCATAATTCTTTATTTCCATGAAGAAGGGGAGAAGTACTTTTATATATGTTTTTGAGGTTATTATAATTTCACTGCATGCCATTTCAATAATTTTTAGTTGATCTTGTTTTCCACAGGCCTATGAAATATCTATGTCTATAGAGAGTTATATATTGTTACACATATTATATGTTATACCTGTAAATGTTAATATAACTATAGCTATAGTAATATATATATATATATATAAAGATATATATATATATATATATATATATATATATATATGTATACATATATATCTCAAGATGGCTCATATATATATGTATATTTATAAGAACCACCAGGGCAATATATATATATATACACACACATACACACACATATATATATTATTATATACACAATATATTTGAGTATTTATATTGTTACATATATATACAACATATATGTATGTGTATATGCATGTGTGTATACATACACACATTCACACATACACTATCATTGCAAATTTGGCAGAATTCAGACAGAGAGAGTTTAGGAAATATTCGAAAGAGCACAATACTTTTAAGTCACATTGGGAAAATAAAAATAAACAAACAAATATAAAACCAAAAAACAAAATCCAAATCTAAACTCTCATATTTTATTGAGTGGGAGCAGATTAAAACCATCTAAACACCTTATTTCTCTATGTAGCCACACAGTATGAGAACCATATTCAGATTTCATTGCACTGAACAAAGCCACTTCAGTTCTTTGCTAGCTTATCTCCTATGATCTATATCAAATTTCACTGACCTATATCCACCATGTTAGATATATACAG
The DNA here is from genome assembly GCA_023553655.1 of Myrmecobius fasciatus. Taxonomy (NCBI): domain Eukaryota; kingdom Metazoa; phylum Chordata; class Mammalia; order Dasyuromorphia; family Myrmecobiidae; genus Myrmecobius; species Myrmecobius fasciatus. The sequence goes on along the minus strand of JAJPUD010003576.1, from coordinate 63,877 downwards.
TTACTTGTATTTTCCATGTATTTGTGCTTTAGAGCTATTTTATTTTTCTTTTATACATACAAATATCAATTGATAGCTCTGAATGCATATGATATTCTAACATAGACATTCAGCATCCATGCAGTTCCATCAGGAGTCCCAATCTGAAGGTTTTTGAATCCTTTGGAGCTCAAAATTCTGAGCTCTTCTGGAACCCACATTTAAGAAAAGCTTTGATGGAACCCACCTAATAAATCCTGTTGAAGGAGAGACAATGGCCTGCAGTGTTCATTATAGCATAGACTGCTGCTTTTTTCTACAACAGGAGAAAATATTTCCAGGGATTTGATAGTCAACAGTTCTAAGGCATAATCTGAAAATTTCAGTGCAATGGCAAGTTCAGGACTGAAATTTCTCCTGTTACTGCTTATCCATATTACAAGGTGTGAATCTGTGGAACTATTACATTTATAGAAATCTAAATGCTAGATTAGCCAGTTAAGACTTTAAGATGATTGTCTTGAATTCTTTTTTTTCCTTCCTTCCTTCCTTCCTTCCTTCCTTCCTTCCTTCCTTCCTTCCTTCCTTCCT